>PVHP010028671.1:0-22975 GCA_004024765.1 Zapus hudsonius | reverse complement strand
TTTTTTTGGTTTTTCGAGTTAGGGTCTCACTCTAGTCCAGGCTGACCTGGAATTCACTATGTAGTCTCAGGGTGGCCTTGAACTCATGGTGATCCTCCTACCTCAGCCTCCTGAGTGCTGGGATTAAGGGCGTGTACCACCACGCCTGACTTGAACTATAAACTCTTTACCATGCTTCACAAACTTCTTTCAAGGGCTGACCCACTGACCCTGCTTTCTCTACAATTTCCAACACTCCCTCTTTCCATCACATTTCTAGCTATCTCTTTCTGTTAATTTTCTAATAGCCTTCAGATCAAGTAACTTCCTGTATGAGAGCCTTGGAACTTGCTTTCCTTAGCGTCTGGAATACATCCTTCCAGAAGCTCTATGGCTCCATTCTTTCTTTTCTTTTGGTTTCTAACATAGAGTCTCTATTTAGCTCAGGTTGGCTCAAACTCAATGCTCCTGTTTGTCTGCTGAGTGCTGAGATTACAAGCGTGTGTCTGCATGTCTGCCTTGACTGGTATTTTTATCGGCCAGTCTTTGCCAGCTTAAGTGAAAGACACTCTTCTGTCTTGTATATTGTATGTTCAATGCACACCAAAGTACTTGGATGTACGTTGCTTTCAATACATTTCGGTTGAATGGGTGACTGAAACTGGTATCATAGTGTATTTATATTTGCTTTGGACATTCTTGATTTGGTTTTCCAGATGTTTCTTGACAATGCTACAATAGAAACATTTTAGATGGAAGACAATGTGGGTACCAGGAAGACTTCCATACCTGACAGACTCTGAGAGCTTGATCCAAGACAGTTTTCGTATCAGTGTCATAATCTGGGCAGGGAAGCATGGCTCGGCTGAGATGCACCTGCAGCAGGAGGTGTGCTTTGGTGTGAGGACTGTCAAATGAATGAGGATTTGATTCAATGGGGAGACACTTTGCCAATTCACTGTTCATATGGTCTTCGTTGTGTCTCACTGGCAGGTCTGTATATTCTTCTGCATCCTGGAAAACAATCACACACGTCTGCTAGATCAGATCAACCCACATACATGTCTTCATGTCGACTAGATCAAAACAACCACATATATGTCATTACACCAAAACAACACATACACATGCCTCCTAAATCAGAACAACCACATACATGTCTATTAGAGCATAATAACAACATACCAAGTACATGTGTCTCAGAAGATCAGAAGTGTAATAATTAGCACACTCGCAGAATTTTTGTGGTTATGGAGATAAAACACAGGGCCTCACACACTCTAAGAAAGCACACTACTACTGAGTACATGACCAGCTGTAACTAATATGCTTCTTAACTTTACCTAATGACTTTTAAAACCTGCTTTGGACAAACTATAAAACACTGTATCACTTCAACTTCTGCTTTGTTCAGTACTATCCTTAATATGCAAGTGAAATTTAGTAACATAGAATATATCTACACTCATGAATACTCACTTGTTTACAAACAATCAACACAAATAATAGAGGACCTAGTAGGCAGTGCATGTTACAGTAACAATGCACCAGTGTCTGAGGCCAAGAAGGAACATAGGTAATACTCCATCATATAGAGTAACTGTTGTGATATGGTATTTAGAGTGCTGAGAGACTGTCAACTTTAGGAATCCACTTTTGTCAGAGGGTCACACAAAGGTTTATGCAAAAAGTGATGAAAGAAAGAAGGCATGGACAGAGAAAGGAAAAAATAAGATTGGTGAGGTGAGTGGGAGGTAAAGATCAAGACTACTAATTTGAAAATTACTGTAATGAGTATACTTACAATAAAATCATGTACTATATGTTATCTTTAAATGTTTTATTTTATAAGCTTCAGTATTTGCTGAATGATGCTGTTGAGGCTATGTTACCCTACTAAAACCTACTAAGCCTAACTGTAAAACCTATTTCATTAAAAACAGCCTTACTTGCTTCATTTATATTAGTATTTTCTTTTGAAAGATAAACCTTTTTCCCCAAATATGTAGTTATTTGTGGTTCAGCCCATTGCAGTAGATATGGAAATGCTGCTACATCATCTATGACAGAAATTGGATGAATTAATATGTTCAAAAATTTTTGACTGCACTTGAGATGGAAAGGGCAAAGCATATGAAACAATGACCCTCAAGGTACTGACCAGAAAGTAATGCAAAACAGTGACCTTCGAGATTCAGAAAAGAAACTATGGGAGCCCGACTACTGCCCATCATACTACATGGACACATTCTAGGCTATGGTGTAGAAGGGCAGAATCCGAGGGAATCTGGATGCCTCCCTGAGTGGAGATGGAGCTCAATGTCCAAGGATATAAAATGGCCAGAATCTCTGTAATAGTACTAGAGGAGAGGGCTAGCAGCGAGGGATGGGAGGGGAGAATGTGTGGGCATGAGCTCTGGAGATCTACAGGAGGTAGCAGGCATAGAAGGAAGCTACCCAAAGTTGTAGCATGTCGTGGGAGCAGTGTCTAGCACTGAAACGGTGCCAGCAGCCATCCATGCTCCTACTGCACAGGCCAGAGGGCACTCACCACAGGGTATAGGGCACAGATGCTAATACCTGAGGACCTGGAAGTGATTACCTGTGCAGTGAGTACTACTCTGGATCGTTATAAAAATCTAAGGGAACAAATGTTTCTAAGTTAACCGGATTCTAGAAAAATGCTCAGGAAGATTTGTAGGTCTAAAAAGATGAAATTTTCTATGTATGCCATCTAATTAATGATTACCAAGAAAGCAAAAAGCAGCAACATAGGATATAAAATGAGAATAATAATAAGAAAACCAATCTAGAACCATCCAAGACCTTAGAACTAACAAACAGTAGCATTAAAACAATTATTACAACTGTATCCTACAGGTTCAGCAGTGAACAGATGACTCAAATTTTCCGAGACAAGCCTTATTATATACGAGATAAAAAAAGCACTGGAAGACAACACACTAAGGAACAAAAATATCAGTGAACTTAAAAACATTAATAGAAATAGCTAAAAATGAAACAGAAAAAAATTAAAAATGAATGCAGCATCAATATGCTGTAAGACAGTTTCAAATGGCCTACTATGCATTGGGGTAGGAAGGACAGAAATAATGATTAGAAAATTTCCAGTTTAATGTGAGCTATGAATTCTAAGATATGAGAAATACAAGGAGCCCTAAGCAGAGACAAATGTACTAATCCTAATTCATTACCACTGAATTGTCCACAAACACTGTTGAAGAGAAAGCAAGAAAAGCAGCCGGGGGAAAAAAACTGTAGCATGGACAGAGGAATGAAGGTACTCTTGATAAGAAATTGTCATCACAAACCATTCAATGAGGAATTAGTACTGAAACAAAGAACCAGCCTAGAACATTACTACTGTGGGAAATAAATCCTTCAAATATGATGCTGCCGTGTATGGTGGCACATGCCTGTAGACTCAGCTACATACAGAAGCTGACTCAGGAGACTTGTCTGAGAACAGGAGTTCAGAGCCAACCTGGGCAATGTAGCAAGACTCTGTTACTCAGAAAATAATTCAGCACACCTGTTCAGGAAGAACACAACACCAGATGAAAATATGCATTTGTACAGTAGTAGAAATAGTAATTATATGGAAAACATCTAAGAATGTTTGGCTTATTTTAGTATCATTGAATGGCAAGTATTTAAACAAAGGTGAGTTTGTAACAATGCCACAGTAAGCTAGATGCCACAAAAGCATAATCCCTACCAGTGAAGAGATGGAGGACTAACACTGAGGATTTTATGATTCACAAGGTAGGATCTTGTCACCTGATGGTAGAATGATAATTACAGATCCTAAAGCTACCACTGCTGTAGCAAAATACAAGTTACAGCCAATACACTAACCAAAAAGCTAAGAACTCATGAAAGAAAGGTTTCTCATCAAAACCCTCAGAGGAACACAAAGGAGTGAAGAACAAAAGTGGCATTTCTAGTATATTTTCCATATAACAGAACTATAAATTAGTAAAAATCTCTGGAAAACCAAAGGCCAAGACTATGCATTTAAACCTAAATGCATCATTAATCACATTAAAATTAAATGATCTCAACAACCACAACCGAAGTCAGATATTTCCTGCATAATAAAATCATATGTTGCTTACATCGAGTACAAAACACTGTACATGTACATAGAACAGAAAACACTGTACACATAGCACACAAACACTACACATGCACACATATAGATTCATGTTGAAAATGAAAGGAGATAAAGATACACCATGGTAATTACAAGTAAAAGAGACAGTGGCTATATTATTTTCAGACATTAAATTTCAGAGCAAAGAATACCACCATGTGATATCTTTAATAAAGATAAGTCCAACAGACAGAAAGGCAACAATCTGAAAGATTTATTGCCTAAATTGCAGTTTCAAAACTCATAAGTAAAAATTGGAAGAACACAGAGAAATTGAAAAGTCACAAATATATCTGAAGATTTAATACTTCTCTTTCAACAATGAGTAAGTATATAGTAGAATTGAACATTGTCAATTAAGTTTTCTTGACATTTAAACATCACTATACCCAACAACATTATAAAACTTATTATTCCCAAGAGTTCTGCTGGAAACAGAACACAGTCCTATCAAATGATTTAGTCATTATATTCTTAGATGAGCCCAAGAATAAAAAGAAAGGATATGTCCATACAAAGACTTGTTCTCAGTAGTTGAAAGCAGCAATGCATATAAAAGATAGAAATCAATCGACATGTCCCTCAACAGGTGAATGGGCAAATGTGCTTATCTAGACAACAGGATGAATTCAGCAACAAGAGTTAAGCTATCCGTACTTGCCACACGGATGATATGCAACACAATTACTCTGAGGGAACGAGACCAGATCTCCCCCTCCCCCCCAAGAGTGTACACTCCAGGACGTCATTTATTTGGTATTTGGGAAATTGCGATCTAATTTATAAGATCAGAAAATGGACTGATGAGTGCCCAGGGTAATCAGAGTGGGAGAGGTGGGAATTAAAGTTCATACATGGGAATATGACAACTTTTGGGATATAATATGGATTTCTGCCTGTGAAGGTGACAGACTGTAAGAGGTTTTGTTGTTTGGAATCAACAGTGTGAAAAACTGGCATATTCTATTTTTTTCTTTTTTTTCTGGCATATTCTATTAACTATGCACCAATCAATATATGTGTCCTACTAGTTATGTAGAATATCTACATATTACATAATATTTTAAGCTTGATTGACATTTTGGAAACCTGTGCATTATTATATGTCAGGTACATAGATACTAAGAGAATAGTAAAAATGGGGGAATGATGATAGCAAGCAAAACAGGATGCTGGTAGGAAAATTCCTATTTCAAAATTCTGAGTGAAATGAACTGTCATCATTTGTTGAATGCCTGCCATATTCCACTCACAGGATCTTGGGACAAGCAAGCTCCCTAGTGGGTACAGGCATAAGCACACAAGTCAAAGCTAGTTTGAAGGGAGAAGTGAAGAAGACCCACAGAACATTTCCATCCTGGTGTGGAGGAAAATGATGAGTTAAAAAAAAAGTGGGGAAAACATGTGTAAAACTAGTTTTAATCACTTTACTGCAGTGTGCTGAAGAAAGTATCTTAAATCTTATTGGTACCATTCTGTTTAACTAAGTTAAATATATGTAAATTCTCTTTTTAAAATTTGCTTCTTAAGAGTCAGAATACCATGGTCATTCTACATCATACCCTTCTGATTATGCAAGAAGTGTATGCTATGATTTAGCCATTAACTAATTATAGCTAATTAATGTTCTGTCTCTTGTTTCATCTTATTGTCTTATTTTTTGGGTTTTCTTTATATGCTATTTGAGCTCATCTTCCCTTGTCTGAAGTGACTTGCCAAGAGAGAACAATTACATATTACTTTTGGGTTTCAGGTGAATTTCCAGAAGGAAACTCTCAGCTGTGACAAGCCCATTTCAACCTCATGTGTAGGCTCCATCTGCATCTCCATCAGCAAGTCCATTTATGCTCCCTGCCTTGATAAACATTTAAGAAAAACCAAAGAGCAGGTAAGGAAGGAGATAGCTCAGAAATCCAAAACCTGTTATTTTCATTCAAGGACATGGAAATTATATTGGGAAAACAATTTAAATAAATGAGCAATTATTTCATTGTAGAAACAAACAAGCACCTTTATCAGGAGAGGATCAAAAGAGTTGGAATGTTTCCCAGAAGACAGTGTTTGTTCTAAGCTCAGAACAATTTGTAGGGGAGGAACAGAGATGCCTTGTGTTCCAGGAAAAGAAAATAATGTGGGCATATCAACAAAATAAAAACAAAAACAGTTAAGGACAGCCAAAATTGTAAGCCTCAGGGATGAGAAAAATTATGATTCCTGTCAAGCATGCAAAATACTCATCAAGAGATGATGGAAGGGCTGGAGACATGGTTTAGTAGTTGAGTATGAAGGCCTCAGAGACAACTCTAGTTACATCTCTAGGAACCACATAAACAGCTGGGTGTGGCCACGCTACACCACCAGGCATGTGGGGATCCCAGCAAGCTCTGAGATCAGTGGGTGGAGGACACCTATGCTCTTCTCTGACTGTGCCCAGATGAGTGAGAGCATTGGGGTTCTGCATGGAGCATACACAGAGATGGGGATAGTACACATTTGGGTGGAGGTCGTAGAGGAGAAGAAATTGAATTTAAGTCTATTCAGCAATCTAAATATTTATTGACATGTTCATTTTTTTTATTGTTAAAAATCCCCACCCCTTCTGCTCTTTTACTGAAGAAAACACAATCGCTCTTTTACTGCTACAAATGGAATTGGCTTTCCCGGTTTCAAATATGAGAAATTCAATTAAAAAATAAACGCAAGATTGGAATTTGTCTGAAATTTAGAATACCACTTCAAATATGCAACAACCTAAATCAAATTTAATTTTACAATTCTATAACTAATTCTCTTCCTGCAAAGGACAGGGAGATAGAGATAGGAGGACCGGAGGACAGAGCAAGACAGGGAGACAACACTTATCATGGGTCCTAATTTAACACTTGTTAACAGTGTGAACATATTTCTATCTCTGAAATGAGGATTAATTCTGGTATTCAAACATACCTTTTTTATTGAGTAAGAGTTTAACTCCATAGCCCAGGCTAGCCTGGAATTTACTATGTACCCCAGGCTGGCTGTGAATTTATAGGAGTCTTCCTGCTTCAACCTCCTTCGTGAGATTATAGGAGCCCATGCCTAGAGCTCGAACCACACTTTTTAACACAGTAGGACTTTTAAGGCCAAGACCACTGCCTCATTTGGTGCTAAAGGAAAAATGCTGCGCTTGAACACTAATGGAAGAGCTCATGGCATTGATCCCACTTAGAAGCAGTGTGCCTGAGCACACACTGTTTTGTGGGGTCAATCCACTTTTGCTTTTTGTTTTATTTCTGAATGCTTGAACCCAACTCCTTGTAAGATATTACTACACTGTTCCCAAAGCATGCTAATTCTGCATGAATGATCCAATTTACAGCGTTAATCCCCATCTTTAGCTGTGCAAATGTGCTCCCTCCCAGAGAATAGCTGACAGTATATTTTAGGCTGGCATGATGCTCTGCAGTACACAGAGCCACTTTTAATAAGAGGTCAGGGAGCTTTTACTACAGGTTACCCAAAGGCAGATCTTAGGAAAAGGTGAAATCAGTAAGCCTCTTAGTGGATAAATCAAACATTATGAACTAAGAGTTTGGCTATTTTTTTTTTGTTTTGCAAAATCTATATACACTTTAATAAAAAATAAGGTATTTTAATAACTATAATAGGCAAGGTCTTAGTTCCTGGATTTTAAAAAATGCCAAATGTATATTCTAAATATACCATTGGTAGTTGATAGCTATTGAGACACAGTAGGGAAACAAAACAAAAACAAAAACAAATGGAGTCTGTTGACTAGTAGGAAAGCCAGATCTCAGTGACAATTGATGACAAATGAATGCAAGATGGCAAGTGGAGAAGAAAGCAATACATGAACTCCAGGGGTTGGAAAATATCCGTGATTGTTTAAGATTGAGCTGAAGGGAAACAAAATTACTTTCTTTTAAAAGATGAAAGGGGGATTGGTCAAAGTACTAATTAGATTTCTACTGGGAAAGGGAGAGTGACTTGTGAGAAAACACTCTTGAGAAGGGTTAACATTCATGCTTATACACTGGCTGGATAGTAAAACATAACCCAAAGGTGCCTACATGGATTCTATTATTAATACCTTCTTTTGGTAAGTAAGTCTTTTCCATGACCAAATTTGACACACACAGTACTTCTGAGACCTTCAATGGTACTGAGTAAATAAAACTGCTTATAAAATATAAAATTTATACTAGTTCATATATTTAAAAATTATCCAAAGGAAACAGGTTTCATCAAAGACAATTATTTTATTTCCATTGTGGGTCCTTCCTTCCTTCTCCTTCCTTCCTTCCTTCCTTCCTTCCTTCCTTCCTTCCTTCCTTCCTTCCTTCCTTCCTGCTGTAGAGGGGACTGAACCTATGACCTTGCACATGGGAGGCAAGCACTCTACCACTGAGCTATTCCCCCAGCCCTGAGGACAACTAGGGTGCATGGTACAGTGTAATGTGGTACAAGGATCAACAGATAGGAAAATTGATAAAACAGGTGGATCCTTAGATCTGCCATCTATAAGCTATATGATCTTCTGAGACTAACTGTACTTACCTGTGGCCCACATTCCTTGTCTTAACTTGGGGTTTGGTATGAGGATTCAACACTGTTTATAAGACATTTAGATATATAAAGATTTCTTAGAAATGTGAGGCTAAATTATAGTATAGTAGGAATACTGATTACCTTATGTAATCTCACACATGATGTTAGCTGAGTAAGATCCAAATATTTGAGTTTTGTTGTATAATTTATAGTTGTAAATTGTTGTTACTACCTGAAATAAATTTAATTAACTGTCTTTAAAAGTATCATGGTACTTAAGATATTATTTATAGAAATGAGACTTCTAAAATTATTTTTGCTAATAGCTGTATATTAATTTCTTTAACTATAACTTATGTAATTTATAGAAAATATTGGTTTTTTGAAAGATAATGTGCTCAAACTGTAAGAGACAATCAAAAAGAAAATTATTCAGCAATTGTATCTTCTTGAACTACAGATTTGATACTATGGGCTTGATTCCTAAATCTCCAATTAGTTTTCTTTTAAGCCCATATTAATTAAATGATCAAGAAAGTACTTCAGTGGGTGATAAGGAAATTGATCTTCGAGTATATCTAAAAAAAAAACTAATTCAAAATACTATGCAAAGACAGGGAACTGAAGAAACCATTTATCTGACATACCCGATGAAAGGTTTTTGAAGGAAAGTTGTAAAATTCTGAAACACTGCTTTCTAAGTAAAACTCAAATGCTATGAACCATAAAACTGAAAGAAAACATTACTGATTTTAGATCAATAAATAAAACGATGACTGGCTTTTCTGTAGCTGCTTTGCTTGTGGCTCAGCTGAAGACGGACTGAGGACAACTGGGACTTAATTCTCTACTGCTCTGCCAGACCCTCCTGTGAAAGCCACGGCCACTTATCCTGGAATTCCATTTCATAATTTTTTAAAAGCTCTTTACAATGTGACATGCTTTCTTTACTACCTTACCTAGCTCTTGCATCCCCCTCAAGTATTTTATTATGGGTTATTTGAAAAAGTAGTTTAGATTGGTTAGAAAATCAGCAATCCTAGGATCAATGCCAGGATCAAAATCCCTGCCTAAAAACACAGGCAAACACAGACTCCAGACACTTCTTCCTCAGTAGGACACTGTATTTACCTCTAGATTACTCCTCTATTTTTAACAACTCATCTAGTTAATTTCCTGTGTGATCACTGACTAAATCAGATTCATTTTCTTATCTAGATCATGTAGGTAATTAAAAGAAATTGAAAGTGGGTAGTGAAGCTTTTATACACCAGGACAGAGCTGAATGGAGGGTGTGAGGTCAGTGCAGCCCATTATACTTTGATGTGAGAGGCTAGCTTGTCTTCCCTGGCCTTGTTTATTTAGTGGGCTGGACAGACTATGGATTGAAATCTGTGTCTCTGATTTGCCCAGCTGTCCATGAATAAAGACATCTTCCCCAGCAAACGCTAAATGACAGTGATTGACAACCTATGATGAACTCTGCATGTAACCCCCTGCTACTGTTTTAAGATTACAAAAGAAAGAACATAATAAATATCTTTTGTAATCACATCAAATAGTCCCTGCTGTTCCCTCAGTACTTTTCCGTTTGTCTCCCTTTTCATTACAACCCCAATCTGTTCTACAACTGTCACAAACCCTGTTATTCCTCATAAAGCAAGGCTTGTGTTTTTACCGAGGTTTTTAGTTGATTGGAGATATACATTCCTACACAATGGTTTATTCCAAGATGTATCTTGTTTTTCTCCCAAGCACAAAGTAGCTTTCTGGACTGCTGAGGAAAGTTAGTGATCAGCTGGCCCTTGGGTGAGAAAGGGCTCCAGCAGTTTTAATAATATGTCAATCTCACTAGACTTGCAATGCTTAACTATACTGACTATATAATTTTATCTTTTTGACATGTTAAGGTAAGAATCTAGTGATTAAATGAAGTTAGGCTTTTTCTTTACTGAAAGTGTATGAACAAATGTTTGAATATGTGTAACACCCACTCAACATTCAACACCACACTTTCTTTTCTCCCAGCTGCAGTAAGGGGAAGAAGGCTTTACCTAAGGCAAACTGGCAAGAGATGAGCAAAGTTGGAGTGAGTTCAGGCTTATCCTATGCAGCAGTAACAGAGCTCGGGTGACATTGCGTACCTCACTGCACTCACAAAAGCTGCAGGAAGAGGGTTTGTGCTGGGATGGCTGCCTGAGCAGTGTGGAGACTAAAGATTTATGCTACAACTTTATCGCTGTCATGGGAAAAGTAAAACTTATAAAGTTAATGAGTTCTAGACTTTAAGTAGCACTTGATTAATTTGTAACATTCTGAGGTATTAAATCAAAATTAGTTTCTCACATTCCAGCGCTGTCTTTCTGCCACCAAAGCTACAGAGAAAGCATTTCAGTATATTTCCCTGAAGGGGACACCAATTTCTTTGCCTTATGAAGTATTAAATTAATTGGGTATTAGGTATTTTATAAATATTTGGAAAAAATAAGTTGACATTTATCAAGCCAGGCCCAGATATTTTAAGGGAATATATACCTGCTATTTATTACCTTTGCCGGTGACTTCAGATTATTATTATTATTATTATTTATTCACTTGCTAATATATAATAATTGTGATATAAAATTTTCTACATATTATCAAACACTTGATTTGTGCTTTTATTAGAATAACATATTAAACTGCATAAGTCATATATGCTATTATACTGAACAAAATAAGCTTCAAAAATAAAAGACATAAACTAGACTTACATGGTTTTGTAGTAGGCCACATCACAATGATGTGTAGCCCACATCACAAAATTCAATGGAAAGAATATGAGGAATTAATGGAATATAACAGTTGAAAGAAGGAAGTAAAGGAGGTACCCTGACCTAGGAAACAGCTATTACAAAATGATAAAGCTAAGATCTAGCTAATTAATCAGTAAGATATTATTTTTCGATATTCACACAATTTTACTTTAATAAAGTATCGGAATAATGTGTGGATGAAAAATATCAATGCTGATGGATATTATTATGATTTCTCACAAGATCAATGAGTATTCCTTACTGGATGTATGTGAATACATGTGTCTGACCTGTACTGATGCCTTAAACTTCTAGATACATACATAGTCTTCAAGCAATTTAGAGCAAGAACAGAATCATTTGCCAAAACTAAATATGAACAAGAAATAATACCATCTTCTTTCCATTGTAAGAAGGAACACCTGGCTGATTTTAAGGGCTCTTTTAATAGTGGGTCTGTTGTACTTAAAATAATTTCAGTGGTAAGAATTCCATCAGAAACTTCTATTTCCCAGGATTTATAGATAAATCCTTAAAAAATAGCTCTTTGAAGAAACTTGAAAAAAATTTCTCAGTTTTCGAGGATATAATAAAAATGCCTTAGAGCTTAACAACATTTTGATATTTTCTTTTTTTAAAAATAAAAACCTGAGGCTATCAGTTTTGAAACCTAAAAGGGAAAACTGAGATTAATGACAATATGTAGTAATTATACAAGGTTAAAAGACTACAATCTGTGTTTAAAATTGAAATATTTTTTCCTATCACCCTTCCTTCTTCCTTCCTTTCTTCCTTCCTCCATTTTATTGTTTTCTTCACTTTTCTTTTCCTTCCTTCCCTCCCTCACTCCAAACCTCCCTTTCTCCTCCCTCCTTCCTTCTCTCTCTCTTTCACCTCTAAATTGGCTTATAGCCTAGGATAGCTTTTAATTCCTGATCTTCATTCTGCCTCCATTTCCTAATTATTAGGATCACTATTTCCAGAAAGAGATTTTCTTTACAATTTGCATGTATGCAGGCTATGAGGCTATAACAAACAGATTAAGGTGTGTCAATCAAATAGTTGTGATCTAATAATTTCAGAATCCTTTTGTTCTAAGAGTTAAGAAATTAATGTTTCCCAAAATAAAGTTAAATAAAGGGATGGGGAAAATGTTCAGTGGTTAGAGCTACTGATCAAAGAAACCCATGAGGTCCCAAAAATAAGTCAGACTTCTGTCAAAGCTCTTGAATACCTGCCCCAGGCCAAAGGTAAGACATTATTGCTAAAGACATTACAGAAAGTCATTGCACAATACCTAGAGACCCTGCGAGATCAATGGTAACCAGTTCCCATATGGTAGCATGTGTATAGTGCTGGTAGGTGCTACATAAACTGCCATGGAAAATTAGTCAATGATATTTGGAGAAAGCAGAGACCACTGATATTCAATTCAGACTGATATTATGAGAATGCTGAACACACTGCATTATGGTAGAGATCAGCAAATCAAGAAGTGTGAAACCTGTGAAACAGTGGCACCAAAACCTAGGGGGGTGATCAATGGCTTTCAAATTGGCTAAGAAATCCACTCAGTGACCAGGAACCCTTAACTGGAATTGGGACCCAGGGCAAAAATCTTATGGTGACCAAAAACCTGGGCTGCAAGGGGAAATTCTCACTATCAGAGACTTGCAGAGAGGCTACACACAATAGAATCTTGCAAAATTAGCAATGTGTGTCTCATTAAACCTATACTGATCTCACTCTCTGATGAAGATTCTGTTTGTATTTTTTAGAAGGCAGTGAGAGAGCTGTAGACAACCCAATTCCACCAACAAACCATGGAATTATGGCTGACATCCCGGAAAGAGATGAACTAACCTGGGCCTATCATAAGATGAAACCTATGAGAAAGTGGCAGGATTAACATCACAGCAAGTCAGATAACCCAGGAGAGGTCAATAAGACAGACACTAACGAAATCTAACGTAACCCAAAGCAGAAATCCAGAGACACTGAAGATCTCAACAATAAAGCAGACTAAAAACTCACCCACCATGACTCAGGAAACTGAGCAGAAGAGGGAGCAGAAAGAATGTAAGAGCCAAGGGTGGGAAAAATGTCCACAGACATTACAACCCACAGCAACAACACACAAAGTGTGGTGTGTGTGGGGGGGGAATGGGCTAAACTCTTGTACAATTCATAACCCCCTACTCCATGGACTGATACAGTATTCCCAAAGAGGAGAAAACCCAGTGGATTGGGGTCAAGGAGGAGGGAAATGGGGGGACCATCATAAGATTTGCTCATACAATGTATCTAACTATGGATAATAAAGTTATCAATTAAAATAAAAGCTTCAGTGGTTAAGGGTGCTTACCTGCACAGCAGGCTAGCCCAAGTTTGACTCCCTAGCACATAAACCCACATCAAACTAGATGTACTCGAAGAGACACATGAGTATGGTGTTGGCACTGGCAAGAGACCCTGGCATCCCCGTCCCCAACTGATGCATGCATGGATAGACAAAAATATTTTGTCAAGATACATCTTAAGAAAAAGTTAAATAAATTTCAAAGGAAATATCAACATGGATCAAATATAGAAGAAACATCACAAGATAATATAGGAACAATTACCAAATAAATAGAACAAATACTTTCACTACAAATTCAGGATAGAGCAAGTCTGTGTATACATGAATATTTTAAGGAGATGCTGAGACAAGGTGGATAGATGAATGTCAGATATATTTACCAGGCAAGAATCACAAGCAAAGGTAGCAAGCTGAGCACATATCCAGTACAGGTGTAGTAGGAAGAGTAATCACGAGACAGGGAAGGAAGTTAAGAGTCTAATTGAAGGGATAGATAAAAATTAACAGTGTTCAGGGCCTTAAAAGCTAAGGTAAAGAAATAGTTCCTTAATATGTACAAGCTTTGGAAGCTTTGAAACAGGATGTTTGTCAGGGCTGAGTTGGGTACAGTAGGAAAGAGATAGAGACCAAGCCAAAGTTGGATGATCTCTCAAGAGATTGCTGAACATAACTGAGATTGGGGATAATGACAACCCAGATAGAAGCTGAAGAGTTAGCCTTTCCCTTCAAAGGGAGAAATTTGAAAAAGAAAATTATTAAAAAAAGAATGGAATAAACTTGGTAACTGGTGTAGTAGATGAAATTGCAGAGGAGGGAAGGAGGAGCCAAAGATTACTCTTTAGGAATTCATCTTAGATCTATCAACCAATAGAAAACACACACACACACACACACACACACACACACACACACACACACGATGGTAACAAAAAACCTCATCTCCCGAGTCTTCTAAATTTGGGTCCCAGAAAGAGAGAATGAGCGAGCAGGAGTGTGGACCTCAAATTGACAAGAGAGATGGGAAACTGGTCAATGACATTTGGAGAAAGCAGAGAGCACTGATATTCAATTCAGACTGATATCAAGAGAATGCTGAACACACTGCATCATGGTAGAGTTCAGCAAGTCAAGAAGTGAACACTTGTGCTATGTGATTTTATCTATTTACAATCTACATTTAGACTATAATTGTGGTACAATATTCCAGAATATGAGTGATAGATAGCAAAGCAGGCAACCCAGACACAGGTTTGGAGAGCAACTAGAAGTAGATACAGAAAAAGAGCATATGAAAAAGAACTAGATATTAGTACATTTTTTTCAGGACTAATGGAGTATGAGTAAGTGGTGTCGTCAAATATTGTAAAAAGGCCAAAGAAAACGAGTCTTAAGCAAAGACTAGTCATTAGGAGGAATACTGTGATCTGGGAAAACTTTCAAAAATGGTATTCAGAGCAGAGGAAGTGTAGGATGAAAGTATGGGAACAGGGCTGATAATGAATGAAAGAAAGGAAATAAGATAAAGAAGGGCCCTTTTACTACTGTGGTATGTTTTACTTATTCTGGATACAAGTTCTTTTACATATGCACATAAATATGTAGTTTTAATTCTAGTTTTCAAATGTGAGAAAAACATGAAGTAAGTTTTTCTTGATTCTGGTTTATTTTGCTTAACATGATGAATTCTAGCTACATGGATACAAGCTTTAAAAATTCATACAAGGGCAGGAGAAATGACTCAGCAGTTAAAGGTGCTTGCCTGAAAAGTCTGATGGGCCCAGGTTTGATTCCCCAATACCCGTGTAAAGCCAGATGAACAAAGTGGCAAATGCCTCTGAAATTAGTCTGCAATGGTAAGAGTAGCTGGCATGTCTGTTCTCTCTCATTCTCTCTCAAGGAAATAAATAAAACATTTAAAAATTCTTAAACAAATCAAATATAATTAAAAATACTGTCACTGCATAACCTTAATGAATAAAAATATACTCCATATGTTCTTCTAAAAGATTTCTAAGAGCACTACAGGATTTTTGTGTGTGTATGTATGTGTGCGTATGTATGCTCATATGTGTGTGGGTGCACACGTTTATGGAGGCGAGATTGACAATATGGGTCTTCCTCGATCACTCTCCTCCTTATTCCTGGGGTAGGCTCTCTCACTTGAACATACAGCTAACTGATTTGACTAGTCTAGCTGGTCAGCTTGCTCACGGGATCCCTCTGCCTCCCAAGTGCTGAGACATAGGCAGGCCTCCATGGCCACTCAGCATTCATGTGGGTGCTGGAGATCTGGCCTCCTGTGTATGCCCAAGTCCTTTATCCACTGGACCACCTCCACCTCTGAGTACTATAGTTTACTATAGTTTCAGCTCTTAAATTTAGTCTGTGGTGGTTTCAGAGTTAATCTCTGTGCACGACACAAGAAAAGGGTCAAGTGACCAGTACTTGTATGTGTATATATGTCCAACCATTTTGAAAATATTGGTTAAAAGGACAATTTTTGGGGTTGGGGAAGATGGCTCAGTTGTTAAAGGAACTTGCTTGCAAAGCCTGTCAGCCTGGGTTCAATTCCTCAGCAGCCATAGAAAGCCAGACAGGCATTCCTTTTGAAGCACCAAGAGACCTTAACACCTATGTGCAGAAGGACATGCAAATAAATGAAAATATATAAAAGAAATCTTTTTCCATTTTCTTTCTTTGGATTTATTCTGGACTCTATTTCGTATGTATATATGTATGTATGTATGTATGTATGTATGTATGTATGTATGTATGTATCTAATATACCAATACCACACTGCTTTAAGTTCTGAAATTATAAAGAATTCTCCAAATTTGTACTTCTTTTGTAAAAAATTATTTATGAAAGAGCAAGAAAATGAGCACTTGTCACTGCAAATGAATTCCAGATGCACACACCAGTTTGTGCACCTGGCTTTACATGGGTACTCCCCATTGAACCTGGGCCATCAGGCTTTTTAAGCAAGCACCTTTAACTGATGAGCCATCTCCCCAGCCCTGCTTTTCTTTGTCAAGATTATTTTTTTACTATGGGTCCTTAGACTTTCTATGTAACTTTTAATCTTTGGGTTCTCAATTCTGCACAGGTTCTATTGAGTTAAGCTTGAAGATGAGCATGGGGAGGAGACTGCCTTCCTAGCAAGTATCCTTCTGTGGGCGCTCAGCACAGGGTTCAACTACAAACATATTAAGAGAGGTTAATGGGAAAACTGATAATGTGAACTGTATTTTTAGAAAAAGTATTTTTATGTGCTAGAAGCTGATATAGAATAGTTTCTACTTTGAAATATACAATCATCTTGAACTTTTTATTCTCTTGAAAGTACACTGTTGCAAATATATTCATTTGATTCAACCTGAGAAGTTACTAGTTAACATGAAATCCTAAATTCAGGTAAATATGAAAGATATGTGAATTTCTCCTCATAGCTTCAAGCTTCATTTCCCATGAAAAAACGTTAAACAAATAAAACTTCTACTTTTCCTCCATAGCACTTACCAGTTAATATGAGACCCTAAATAGATGCAACTTAAGGGACTGTTTCCAGCAACGGGTGTACTTACTTCCCTAGCACTGGTTCTCCTAAATACTTCGTCTATTTAAAAACACTGTCAATTCACACCAGCAAGCACTTGTATATATCTGCATTGACTCTAGGTTTGTGTCTAGTCCTAATACAGTTTTGCAAGCAGGAAGCATACCATCACTGGTAAAACTGAATTTCCAGCTACATAAACCTGTATATTTGAATTCATTCAACTTAGTTTTTTTTTTTTTGATAAAAATATAACCTTTAGCCTTGCATACTCAAACTCCCCTGACTCGGCAAGGCCAGGTGAGGGAGCTGGGCCTTGGCTCCCCACCAGCTCCAGTGACCCACAATTGCGCCCACTGATCCTGGGTCCCAACCAAGGACCAGCACCTGGCCTGTTACTGCTGCTGAGAGTTTGCAAACCCCTACACATCCTGAAACCAGAGGAGCAGAGCATGAGTCAAAACCTCACCAGTCCTTGCCACAATCTCATTGCAAGGTCCCTGGTCCTGCTAAGAGCCTAGGTAAAAGCAATTTCTCACCTGAACATGGGAAAATCACAACACAAGAAGAACACACAGGCAGAGAGCCACACACCAAGTTTTCCTAGCCCTACTATGGAAGTCCACATTGAAAATACCAATGAAACAACACAGATGCAAGCCCAGGAGGAGATGACATGTTAAGGACATCTCTGCATGGATTCTATATGCAGATTATTAATGGAAATGGAAGCCAAAATTGATAATGTAAATGGAAATGTGCAGAATCACCACACAAGCTTCACCACCAGGCTTAATATGATGGAGGAAAAACAGATGGCCTTTGGTAGAACAGTAAATGAGCTAAAGGCAAACCAGCAATCAGAGGAGCTCAAGCTACACTAAACAAAGACATAATCAAATACAAGAATGAGTACAAGGAAGCATTAAGTAAGACAACCTTTGAAACCAACAAAGAGATTGAGACCATGCAAAAGCACTATTAGAAAACCAAATCAAATGGAGATATTTAAAAAATTCTAGAATCCCTAACTACCAGAGTGAATAACCTGGAAGATAGAACCTCAGACATGGAAGACAAAGTAGAAGAAAGAGACTGGAATAACAAAAACTTAGATAAGTTCAAAAAAAGCATGCAAACAAAATATGAGGGAACTATGGGAAACCCTTAAGCGACCAAACCTCTGGATCATGGGGTTACCACAGGGAGAAGAAATCCAGGTCAAATGCATAGAAAACATATTCAACAAAATCATGGAGGAAAATGCCCCCATTCTAGCAAAAGGAAGCAAACAGAACACCAAAAGGGCAGGGCCACAGAACAAACTCCTCAAGACACATTGTAGTAAAGACCCTAAACATTGAAATCAAAGAGAGGGTTCTAAAAGAAGCAGGAACAAAACAATGAATCACTTACAAAGGCATACCCATCAGAGTTACAGTAGACTTCTCCACAGAAACCATGAAAGCGAAGAAGGGCTTGGAATGGCATACTCCAAAGCCTAAATCACTTCGGTTTACAAAGCAAACTATTGTACCCTGTGAAAGTATCTCTCATAATGGATAGAGAAAGGAAAATATTAAAAGATAAAAGCCAGCTCTACAATTATATGGAGACTAAACCAAACCTACAGAGAATTCTCCATAAAATATTCCACACAGAAAAGCCAAGCAACCAACCCCAAGAGCCATCCAAAAGTTGGACACAATAATCAAGCCTAGAGGAGACAAAATTACAAGAGACACATTAAATCCCATAAACTCTACAATATGGCAGGGATTGAGTCAAGCCTCACAGTTATAACTTTGAATATTAATGGTCTTAACTCTCCCATAAAGAGACACAGGTAGTAGGATGGATCAGAAAAATGGATCCTTCCATCTGATGCCTCCAAAAAACCCACCTCACCTCTAAAGACAGGAACCTCCTCAGGGTGAAAGAATGGAAAATGATCTTCCAAGCTAATGGAAATAAAAACAAGCAGGAGTTGCTACACTAACATTTGATAAAATAACTTCAAACCAAAATCAAGTCAAAAGGACAATCAAGGACACTTCTTACTCATCACAGGAACAATCCAACAAGAGAATATCCCCATCAAAAACATGTATGCACCAAATACAGGCACATCATAGTTCATAAAGGAAAAACTAATGGAAAACAAAACAAAAATAAACTCCAAGTCATTCATAATTGGAGACCTTAATACACTACTATCATCTTTGGAGAGATCATCCAAACAGAAGATCAACAGGGAAATAACAGAACTCAATATAATATTCCATTCCAACTCTACAGAATATACATTCTTCTCAGCAGCTCATGGAAACTTCTCTAAAATAGATCACATGTTAGATATAAAACATGCCTCAACAAATTCAAGAAGATTGAGATAGCACCCTGCTTCATATCAGACCACAATGCACTGAAGCTGGAAATAAACAATGAGAGAACAAACAGAAATCACATCAACTACTGGCGATTAAACAATATGCTGTTAAACAATGAATGGGTCATTCAAGAAATTAAATTGAAAATTGTAAAATTTCTTGAATTAAACATATGGGACACAATGAAGGTATTTATAAGGGGAAAATTTATGGCAACGAATGCCTTCATAACAAAGACAGAGAGATCCCAAATTAATAACCTAACTAACCAGGTAAAGACATTGGAAATAATAGAACATTCCAACCCTAGGAGCTCAGGGCGAAAAGAAATAATTAAGATCAGAGCAGGGGGCAGAGCAAGATGGTGGACAAGTAACAGCGTCGCCAGGACTCTCTGCCTAAAGGTTTGATTTTTCAGCTGGGATCCAAACTTTGGACACCAGCCGGACCTGAGCCCAGGCACTCCCACCCCCCAAAACCCTGAGCCAGCACAGACAGGGTTCCCCAATGGCTCTCTACTCCACAGAGGAGCAGAGAGCCGAGCCCTCCCCCACCCAGGTTCCCGCCATTGTCCCCTCGCAGCTGCCGATTGACCGGCTTCCCCTCTCAGGGTTTCCCTCCCTCCAGCACCTGATCCTCAGACACGCTTCTCTCCACGACCCCCCCACGTACACAGGCAGACATGATCCTTGGGCAACCTGACCTATCTTGGTTCCAGGGCTGGACCTTGGGCGGGTGCTCGTCAGGATCACAGGGCTGTCTCTTCATGGAGGCTTGATTTTCTGGCTGGGATCCAGGCCCCGAGTCGCAGCCGGAACTGAACCCAGGCCGAGCCTCTCCCCAGCTTCGGGACCACCACAGGGTTCCTCAGTGGCACTCTGTACCTCAGGGAACATGGAGCTGGACTCTCCCCCACCCCAAGCTCCCACCATTGTCCCCTCGCGGCCCTGCCGCCAATTGAGCAGCTTCCCAATGCAGGGCTCCACTCCCTCAAGCATCCGATCCTCGGACAAGCTTCTTTCCATACACCCCCCCCCACACACACACATACACAGGCAGGCCTGATCCTTGGGCAACCTGACCTAGCTTGGTTCCGAGGCCACACCTCAGGCAGCTGCCTGGGAAACTCAGCAGGGGCGGGTTTAGACGGGCTCCTGCGAAGAAGACACAGGCAGTCTCGGCGCTAGTACCAGGGATCACGTGCCACTGCCGGGAAGTAAAGTGGGCTGAATAGCACTCCTCAGGGTGCCTGAGTCCCACTCCCCTATCTGAACATGGGCAGAAATCAATGGAAAAAACCCCACAGAAATCAAAGAAGGAACTCCCCAACACAGGGCCCCTAGTCCCTTCATGGAACAGGAAAGTAGCAAGGAAGTAGAGGCAGCACAAATACAATTGCAAAGAGAGAATAATATGACTCATGACCACAACTGCAATGAAAATATGAAACAGATAAGGGCTGAAATGGAAATTATGAGAAAAGACATGAATGAGATCAAGCTTTCTAACTCAAGCATAGACTCCAGACTGAATTTAATGGAGAGAAATATGAATGAATTCATAAACACATTAAGTGAATTGAAGACTAATCAACTAAAGGAGGAACTAGATAATCAATTGATTAAATTTGATGAGGACTTCAGAAAACTTAAAAATGATTATCAGGAATCCCAAGCAAAAACAAAAATAGATTGGAAATTGGATCTCACCAAAGAATTGGAGACTATAAACAAAATTATAGCAGAAACCAATAATGAAAAGGAGATGTTAAAAACCTCCCTTGAAACAATCAGTCTCAGAGTTGACAATCTGGAGACACTCTCAGAAGCTGAAGACAAGTCAGAAGGAATTAATAAGGATGTCATAGGCTTCAATAAATTCAAGAAATCAAGTGAGCAAAAATTTGAGGGATCTATGCGATACCATAAAGAGGCCCAATATTAGAATCATGGGGATCTCTGAGGAAGAAGAAGTCCAGGCTAAGGGCATAGAAAATATCTTCAACAGAATTATTCAAGAAAACTTTCCCTATTTAACAAGAGAAGGCCCACTCAACTTTCAAGGGGCCCAGAGACTCCAAACAGACAGGACATGAAAAGGAATTCTCCAAGACATATGTTTTTTTGGCCTTTTCAGGATCTTATTAATTAATTAATTAATTAATTAATTTTCAGGTCTGTTCTTTTTTTTTTTACTATATATTTATTGTCCATAATGAGTTACATTATTTAGTGGGCAAACACTAAATTCCCCCCTCCCAATCCCTGATCAGTTGTATATCTTCCTCCGTGGGCTGTCTGTATTAGTCCTTGTAGCTCCAAGACACATTTTAATTAAGATGCCTAACATATAAAGGAAAGAGAAAAAACTCAAAGCTGCTAGAGGAAAGCAAACTGTAACTTATAAAGGAAAAGCAATCAGACTTACCTCAGACTTCTCATTAGAAACCAAGAAAGACAGAAGGGCTTGGAATAATGCTTTTCAGGGCCTAAAGAAGTATGGCTTTCAACCTAGATTACTATAACCAGCAAAGCTGTCCCTCATAACAGATGGAGAAGTGAAAGTGTTCCATGAAGTTAAGCAGCTCTACGACTATTTGAAAACAAAGCCAAAATTTCAGAAGATCCTGCATGAGATATCCCACACAAAACAAACAAGAAATCTTCCTCAGAAGAGTACCAGAGATCAGACACGACAACCACAGTCAGTGCACTAATAACAGCACCACAGACAACAAACCTCATTAACCCTTCATCAAGGCAGGGCTTAAGAAAAACCTCACTGTTATATCACTGAATATAAATGGACTTAACTACCCTATAAAAAGACACAAACTTGCAGGGTGGATCAGAAAAATGGACCCTTCCATCTGCTGTGTTCAGGAAACACACTTTACTGCTAAAGACAGCAATCTTCTTAGAGCAAAAGGATGGAAAACAGTTTATCAGGCATGTGGAAGTAAAAATCAAGCTGGTGTGGCTACATTAATCTCTGACAAAATAGACTTTACACCAAAATCAATTAAAAAGGATAATGATGGTCACTTTATACTCATCAAAGGAATGATCCAGCAGGAAGATATCACCATCATTAACATATATGCACCAAATTTGGGTGCAACACAGTTCATAAAGAAAACCCTACTCAAAAATAAAGTAGAAATAGAC
>PVHP010028670.1:0-22907 GCA_004024765.1 Zapus hudsonius | reverse complement strand
TATCCCGTCACTCTCTCAAGGGTTTCATTTGGGGTGGTGGTGCACACCTTTAATCCCAGCACTCAGGAGGCAGAAGTGGGAGGATCACCATGAGTTCAAGACCAGCCTGAGACTACATTAATTTTTTTTTTTAAAGAACTGTCTCTGGTTAAGCTGAAGCAGAGTAACCAGGAAGAAAAGAATGGATGGGACAGTCAGGTTGTATTCGTAGGGACAGGTGACTAAGGACATCTAAATTTCAAAAACACAGGCTAGTGTGAAGGGTAGTGATGAAACTCCTGAGCTTCTGTAATGCAGGCATTGCCAGGCTCAAGTGTTCTGCCATGTCTCTGATTCCATCCCACAGGACCAACACAGAAACGATGGATGCCCCTAGCCTGCAGCCTCCAAACTAGATCACAGTTTCAGGTCTGGGTCACTCCATCCAACTTGTGTTTATTTCTGATTTGCTTCTGTGGATGTTTGGATGAATCTGTATTTCTTATGTGCATGAGAGCCAGCCTGGTAAGTGTGTTGTGCAGACGTTCTGCATGCTTGACAGTCTTATCAGTTTGGTCTATCAGTCATTGAGACGATCTGTGAAATGTCAAGCTTAGTGTGTTTATAACTCTGCCTACAATTCTTTCAATTTTTTGCTTTACGCTTGTGAGGCTGAGTCCACGTACCCCCTTGAGTTTTCTGTGTTCTTTTCATTTCTGACTCCCGGGGATTTATTTTACAAACAGAGTCATGCATTCAAGAAGAAATTTGTAATGGATGTTTTTTCCCCCGGTATATTTAGTTTATTATTATTTGCTTACTAGATTCTTCATTTCTCAGTTATGGACAGAAATAAGCTTTGATTGGCTGCTTCCTCTGGATTGAGTGAATGGCTTATGAAGAAAGCTGTGTGCATAGGCAACGTTCTTTGGTAGAAAGAACTGAGGCTTCTCCTTACTCTACTATTGGGGAAGGAGATGGGAGACAAGGCACCTTAAGATTTTGGGTCTAAGGCACAGGACAAGGGAACCCACCAAGTCACCCCACTGTACACTTGACACAACCAACATACTGCCACTTCAACAGAGCTGGTTTTTCTGAAGTGCTGTAAGGGAATCTGCTGAATGACCATGGCCCTTGTTGCCCACCTATATATACTCTAGAGCCCTGACCCTGCCATGAAAAGCTGAAAGATTCTTCCAGAAAGGAAGCTGCATTCCTCTGGTGCCCCCAGGCTCTCCTGAAGCCCAGCCATTCTCAGTGCCTCCCAACACAACAGAGCTGCAAACAGCTGGCTTCAAGTCTCCCTGCACCTGTTCTCTGGCCTTACCCCAAGGACTTGCTTTGCACTGGCATTTGTCTTCTGGCAAGGCAGGAGTTTATCTTCTTCCTTCTCCTCCAGATGGCTCTGGGAAGGACCAACAGAGGATGGGGGTGGGGCCAAAAGGCAAAACCACTGCCAGTTGGAAGGTGCAACCAGGGACTCGGCAGGGACACACATGCCTAGTGTTACCCTGGCACTTGTTGGTCTGACTCTCAAGATGAGGTGGGAGCATGAGGATTTCTTCTGTTGACCTGTTCTGGGATACAGAGATCTGAGGTTAGGTGGAACCATATAAACTTAGAACAAACAAAACAAAAGGGCTATAATCAGGACTGACAGAAAATGTTTACATGTGTTACCACTGTTAGAGATGGAATTATTCTTCTCCAGGAACAAGTGGGAAAACTATGGCTCAGCAAGCCAAACTGATCTGGCAGGTTTACAGTTAGGAAGTGGTGACACTCCCCATCCATTCCCAACTGAGTGTTCCCTTTAAGTAGCTCACACTGGAAGAAAAGAAAGTGACAGAACTTCAGAAGCTGAAAGGACCTTGGAGAGCCCAGTCCAACTCTTTTATTTTACAGATGAGAAAACAGATGTAAAAGGAAGAAAGGGGAATTGCCCAAGGTCATTCAAAAAAGCCAAGAGATCCTCAAAGGATAGCTTTTCTTTTAAAGTGTCTTATTTTAAAATACTACTTTAATTCAGTGAATTTCATTTTCATGAATGCTGAACATTTCTCTGGAAAGCTCACTAACTAGTAGAATGACAGTCTACAGGAACGAGCTAGCCTAACAGACAGTAGTATTAGAAGAACGGATCTGAGCCCTCACGGTCACCTGGGCCTCTTAGAGACAGAATGGGTTGTCTCCTCCTTAATGTGCAAGTGGTCCCATTAGAAATCTGAGCTGTGTCCCACCTACCTACTTGTGAGGTATCCGTCATGGATCTCATTACCTAAGAACAAAAGATGTAGATGTTTATACAATGTTATCTCATCTAAAGCTCATTCACAATCATATGACCTCCATGACTTATGTATAGAAAGAGAGGCTTGTGCAAGATCATTTACCTTGCCCTGACTTGTAGTACAGAAAATTCCAATTCTGTGCATCTGGCCACCTGATCACCAAGCACACAGGTCCTTTACCTCAAAAAGAAAGAATAAACAAAGAAGGGAATGTCGGATTTTAAGCAGGATTTTTAACGAAGCTGTAAACAGCAAGTCGCTGGAACATTTCAAACACAACTACTGCAAACCCACTTCTCAAACTGCAACTGTATGAAAGGTATTTTAAAATTCATCCATAAGCCAAAGACTCCAAAAACATTATGAACAGCATTGAGTTCTTTGAGCTTCCAGCCCTCTGGGTTCCTCACAACTTCCTCTGCATCCCACAGGGGCTTCCTGGTGCGTAGGGCACAGAGCTCAAGACCGACCCACTGCTGATAGAGTGGAAGGCGTAGCTTAGTAGAAGGGGTACACCACAATGCAGAGGAACAGGAAGTTCCAAAGCCACAGCCAAGAATTCACCACCCCTGACTTCTCTTTGATGTGAGACAACATATAGAAGCACATCCTCAGGAACCTGACTATGTAGTTTCAAATTCTGTCCCTACCTCTTAACAGCTGTGACGGCTGGCGCATCAACATCTCTGCTTCCGTTCCCGACCTGGAGGACAGGGTAATGATGGTCCTATGTCATAGACATCTTGCAAACATTAGATGAGTTAACATTTACAAAATGTTTAAAGCAATATTCAATGCAGTGTAGGTAGAATGATAAATTATTTAACATTGTTAAATTATTTAAGAATACATTGATAAATAACATAATGGACAAATATTTATTGAGTATCTGGCATGTGCCAGGAACTATGTGAGGAAATTTTTCATGCTATGGAGAAAATCTTGTGGTGTGTCACAGCTGGTACTTAGTAAGTACCCAGGTAAGCACCCATGTGCTTAGTACTGTGTCACATCTACTTGTGGACTTCCTGGTCAGGGTGGCCTATCCTGAGCAGGGCATCCCAGTAGACCCACCAGAACTTGACAGCACCAGAGTCTTTTCACCCTGTCTTCCGCATGCAGTCGTGCCAGCTCCCGACAGCATCCTGATGGCCTTCATTTGGTCATCGTTTGGACTCTGTCCAGAGAGGCTCTAGCCCAAGACATCTGCATCCATGAGAGGGCTTCATCCTTCCACTCACTAATCCCACCTTGGAGTTAGTATTGTGCTGGTTTTGTGAAAACACAGAATGCCAGTGAGGGACGTGCTTGAGAGATGCCCTTGATAGTGCTGAGTCTTTCTGCTGTGTTCACCACACAGGCGCCAGCCTTTCCCATGTCGTTGTCCAGCATGATCCCTTTCTGCATGTCTATAGCTGCTCTTACTAAGCTGGACATACTTTTCTAGGGCTGAGGGGTTTTTTTCTGATAACCTCCTCCTAGTTCTAGTCACTTCTAAACTCCAGCCAGGAAAAAAACCAGACCCAGAACTCAAAGCTCTGGGCGTAGGCTATGAACTCAGAATTCTGGAAACTCGGCTTTTATGAATGTGTGTTGGGTGACATGGGGACCTGAGGATCATACCCACAAGAGATTACAATCCATATCACAAATGGTAAACTGAGCCTCTGCTCCAAATCTGAAGGTCAATGAAGGACCTAAAGCTTCCGAAAGAGAAAGCTCTGTGTATCTCCTGCAGGGCAGAACAAAACCAAGTCTGACCCTCAGAAAGCAGCTTCTGCCTTTGCCAAGAGCTTGTCTGAAATGTCCCCTCAAAGCCAATATCCAGGATGCTTCTGGGTTCTGGACTGTGCCCCTGATCCACTGTGTGTTCTCAGACTCCCTTTTCTGCATTGTCTGGCACCCTTGACAGGCAGCCTTGGCTTCCCCAGATAATTTCATAGCTTTGTCCTTGGCATAGTAAATCCCTGAACTTTCATGTTTGCAGCAGTTATTGATGGTAATAACTTTCCCTAACACTGGTAAATACGAACAACTTTCCATCTTTCCTCATTCTCAGAGGACTGGGACTGTATCATCCCAACTAGTCCCGATTAGCTCATCAACATGTTATTTTTTAATGAACCCAATTTTATTAAACAAAAACAAAACAAACAAAAATGCCAAGAAGCAATAAAACAAAGAGTTTGTAACTTGCAAGGGTAAGCAAGATTCATAAACACTTAGCAAATTTTATCAAAAGAAAGAACATACTCAAATCAACAAAATTAGAGATAAAATGGGGACCATTACAACAGATACCAATGAGATTTAGAAAATCCAAAGAACCTCTCAAAATATATACTCCATAAATTTGAAAACATAACAGTAACTGAATGTCCAGATATATATAGGGCCTAACAATAGTGAACCAAAATAAGATAAGCCATTTAAATAGTCCTACAGCAAGTAATATAGACCAAAGGAGGTTCAAAATGTCTCCCAACAACAACAGAAACAAAATGACAGACCAATCTCCCTCATAAACATGGAGGCAAAAATTCTCAACAAAATACTAAAGGAATATAGGAACACATCAAAATGATCACTTCCATCAACTTGTTTTTGGTCATTATAAAGCTTTTGTTGTCTTATTTTTATTTTTAATTACACATGGGTGTGTGTGCATGTGTCACATGCAGATATCAAGCATTTTTAAGCATTAGCTTTACATTAACAACTGGGTTAATGTGGGGGGGGCAATGGAATTTCTAAGTTTAACTCAGGGTTATATAAACATAATGCCCTGTATTCCCCTAAATGAAGAATAGAAATCATTCTTTGGGGTCAAAAGCCTTTGCAAAAACAAACAAAAAAAAGTGGTGACTGTAAAGTCAGTCACCGGTCCATTGAACTAAAGTCCCTGGTGGCTTTCTTCCAGACAGTAGATGCATAGCATGTATCCATTCACAGCATTTCCTTTGCTCACCCCGGCAGCTGTGAGAGGAGGAAAGAAAGGGTAGCGTCTCTCTTTTGCCCATGAAGAAACTAAGGCAGTGAGAAGTTAGGTGATTTATCCAAGGCCAGAAGTCACAGACTAAAGACTAAGACTCTACTTGTGACTCACTGTCCACTACTTGTCCACATTCCCATCCTACTGGCCTTGGGTTCTGAAGCCGAGCACCAGGTTAATATGCAGCCAAGAAGGAAAACCATTAGTCACCTTCCATTTGGAAAGCTTGCATGAATGGACTCCATTGGACGCCAAGAATGTGTCTGACTTAACTTCTCTTTGGCTCTGTACAAGATCCAAAACTGGACATTTTGCTGACTTTGGCTAAGAAAGTGCATTGTGGCCTATCTTAGAGTTATAAAGCAGCTGGAAAGGGCTTTGGGGAAACAACTGACTCATGCATTCCTCCCCTCCCTAAAATGTCGAGGCAGGTGAATGTCCTCATGCTGAGGTGCTTCCATGCTCCTTTGCTCACTGAGTCTCTTTCCTGTTGAAAGGACAGGCAAAGCTCTGGATGCATTGACGACCCCAGGAAGCAGCCTGTAAGGCTCTCTGGAAGACGTGCTAGACATACTCGGGAAAGCTGGGTTCAGGCCGGGGAGAGAGACAGGGGAAGGCATACGCAATATGGAATCTTACCTTGGCACTGTGTGGCGGGGCTGCCTCTGAATTGCAGAGATGAGCATGAATAAAAGCTTGGATGGACTTCAGAGGACTCTGATGTGGAGGTTATGACTTCTGCAACTCTTGGCTTCCTGGGTCTTTGTGTGTCAGATCAGAGGGGGGTTCAGCTTTGGTTCTTGGCCATCCTTCACCTGATTTGAGGCCATTTTCCCCCTACCTGTCTTTTTTGGCATAATTTGAGATGAGAGGTACAGGGAGTTGATGTGTGCTTTTGTTTTGTTTTGTATATCAAGGTAGGGTCTCACTCTAGCCCAGGCTGATCTGGAATTCACTATGTAGTCTCAGACTGGCCTTGAACTCATGTGATCTTCCTACCTCTGCCTCCCGAGTGCTGGGATTAAAGGTGTGTACCACCACACCTGACAGATGTGTGCTTTCAAACATAAGTCAAGGATAGCAGGTTCTGTTGAATTTCCCCAGAGCCTCCTTCACTTCTGGATTTTTCAAAGAATTCCCAAATTTCTCCATTTCATGAACAAGAACCAGAACAGAGGTTGCTTTTTTTGTGGAGTGAAATACTGTGGTGAATAGAGAGGGGGTTCTCCTATGATGAAATGGCAGGCCTCTGCCCTGTGTGCCGTATACCTTTGATGTGCCGACTGCAGCTAAATATTTGCCCTGAAGAAAGTTAGTTTACACCTCCTTACTGAAGAAAATAGCTGAGGTTTCAAAGATAAACAGCCACCTACTCGCTGTCTGTCAGGAGTCAGGCAGTTTAAGATGAATGGGGACGTCTCTTTGCTCCCCTCCCCGCCTACCCCATCACTCTCTGATTCCTCCTGTTCCATCATGAGGACAGCCAGCCTCCTCCTCCCTACCTGTCTCCCTGCTTTACAGGGAGGCAAATCAGAGTTGAGCTAATCCTTTAAGAAATGTTTACTGCCCATATTGCCTCCCTTGCATAGAAGCAGTTGAAGGGTTACTGTGATTCTGGATTTAATCTCTCGTTTTCTACAAATTTACTGCCATCTGTTGATTTCGTTCCTGTGACACCACCTCAAGATCATTCATATGGAGGATTGGACCATTCCTAGGATCCTCCCTTACAGCTCTCATTCAAATGTCTGAGCATGGATCTATGAGAATGCTTCTCTCTCTCTCTCTCTCTCTCTCTCTCTCTCTCTCTCTCTCTCTCTCTCTCTCTCTCTCTCTCTCTCTCTCTCTCTCTCACACACACACACACATGAGAGAAAGAGAGAGAGACTGTCAAGCAATTTTCAGTTTTTCTGTTTGGTTCCTAAACAATTAAAAATGGGTATGTGCCAATTCCTTCCTTCAGCCCTTGAGAAACTGGGTTTCTGGAATATTTCACTTCAGCCCGGGATTTCTTCTGTGTCTTTTGTCAGCTGTTTCAGCTCTCTCGTCCTCACTAATTCTTTCATGAAACCATCCTCCCTCCTTTTTCACTTTTATCAAAGGTGAGTTGGCAGGTTGTGACTCACCTGTGCTTCTTCTCTTTGGGGTACCACATTCTGCCCCAGCTGTCCCCCACCACACACTAAGGGTCAGAGGGCTTGGGTAGGGACTAGAGACATGCTCCATGCACTGTTAGGTCCAGGGTCTGACATGGGATGAAGGGTCCAAGGTGTATTACTGTTAGTGATAGAGTTTTATTATGTGCTCCTCCTGTTCTTGAACCCTGCCCCCATCTTCCTCATACCTGACACTCACTGTATCTATTCCCTTCGCACAGGCTTCACCATCTCACTGGTATTACTGCATACCTGCCTCTGACGAAGTGTCTTCCCCTACATCACCTGTCCTGTGCACCAGCAGGCAGTTCAGAGTGCAAAGCTGATCATATTCACCACTGAAAGGTTCCTAAATTTCCCCATTAAAATCCACACTCCTTAGCAAGTAATGCAAGCTCTGCTTACCTGGCCTTCTTATGAGGACACTTCTCCACATCATCCCCAAAATAGCATCCCTCCTCCATAGCTCTGTATACTAGGCATGAATAGTTCTGCCCTGTCACATGCACCCAGAAGACAATGCAGGTTGTCATCGACTGTGCAGTGGGTTAGAAGTGGCTGTCGGGGCTGTCAGTTACTCTTTGCCCTGACCCACATGGACATGCAGCCCCCATTGCCTACAAGTGAAATGTACTGTCTTCCTCTGTGAAGTGGGTATAAACATGCTTGCTTTGCAGGGCATTTTTAAAGAGCCTACATTTATTAGTTTAGCAAACATTGATTAAGCGCCTGCTATGGACCCAGCTCCCAGCATATAGTGAACAACTAAGAGCAGCTTTAGGAAAGTCTGTCTTAGATAAAGTATGTTCAATACTTGAAAATCTATAGGAAGGGATATGCCCTCTCCTTTTAGTTGTTTGATTATCCACATGGCTCAGCTGTGCAGAGGACCACTTGCTCTGTGGCTGGAGTAAAACTCACTGCATTTTCACGTCCCAAGACCTGCAGGTGCTCAGCTTCCACATTTGTTCCACTGACCACTTATCTTCCGGAGCACTAATTGTATAGTAACTTGTGATTTTCTGCGCTAGTGATCATGGGCCAGATATCAGATCTATGCACCTTGTAAATCATCGTCCTCAGGACCTAGCATCCCTTTCATATACCCTTCCATAATCATGCAGATGTCCCCTTTGGGAGTTACTGACCTTCCCTTTCAGGGAAACATTCCTGACCAAATTTTTTCAAGTTTTATTTTTATTTATTTATTTGCAAGCAGAGAGAGAAAGAGAGAGTGAGAGAGCACATGGGCAAGCCAGAGCCTCCAGCCACTGCAAACTCCAGATGTATGTGCCACATTGTGCATCTTGCTTTACATGGGCATTTGGGAATTGAACCTGGGTCATTAGGCTTTGCAGGCAAGTACCTTAACCACTTAGCAATCTCTCCAGCCCATTCCTGACAAATTCTGTGGACACATAATGCCTTTCTAATTCAGCTAACTTTTGCTTACAGCGGCTTTGTTATCCAAAGACCAGACTCTAGTCCCAGCCAGTCTGTTGGAACCCACAAACTGTAAGTAGGTTGCTAGGTTTCTCTGAGCTATTGCCTCTCCATCTGAAAAGTGAATGCATGAGGAGTGAGAATAATTATGGGAAACTATTGTCTAGACTTCAAAGCATTTCCTGCCCATAATATAGACAAGCAGGAACCTGGTGAAAAGGGGGATACAAATCGGGCCGCAACAAAGGCTTCTTTGCTGTGTTTTATTATTACGCATTTTCTTAGAGACACACGCACCTGGTTTCCTAATAAGCACTTATCCTACCACTTGCATCAAGGACATTGAGGTGCCTTAACAACTCAGCACCAGCACCTGACAAATGACAAAGGCTTCCTGCAGACCAGACCCATCATCCCTCCTGTGGTCCATAGCTCCTCTGTCCCTCCTCTGGCTCAGGTGCGAAGTCAAGTTTCAGATTTATTAGTGGCCCTAACTGGTCTTTTGCTGAAAGCCTGAAGCTGCAAGGCTGCTGCCTGGCTTCCTAGATTTATAATCACTATTTCTAGCCCCTAACAATGTCTGGAGTTCGATTTACATGTTCATTCTCACGGTCTAATCCACATCCTCCCAGCTGGCCATTACACTGAAGCTCACTGCTGCCCAACAGCTCATCCTTCTTTCTCCAGGACAGTGGTGACACTTTGAAGTCACCCACAGCAGCACCAACTCTGGAAAGAGTGGACATAGAGCCCACACATTGCAAGGCTGTGGGGATAGAGAGCAATGCTTCTTCTTCTCAGAAGGGTCCAGTTCTGCTAGAGTGTCAGAAGCACATGTGCCTTAAACTTTCTAACTAACCTAAATCTGTCTTTTGAAAGCTCTGTAGAAACCCATTTCTGCTTCCCCTTTCAACTGGCATGGTCTTCATCACACCCCACCTCCAAGGGGTCTCTGGCTGTGGCAATATGGAGGTTGCCTTTGAGACTCACCTCCAGAAGTGCCTCTTAGAGCAGAACAGCCCAACTTGACATTTCATGAAGACATACTGGAGGACAAGGGGACCCTCATAAAACTCTCCAGCACTTTGCATGAAAGACTATATTGTGATGCTTCTGAACTACTGAAGGTATCCAAAGAACAGGATTTGGGCTTCACCCCTCTGGTTAAGGCCAGCCTTCAGCCTTCTCTGCCAGCTGTATCCCAGGTAATATATTCACAAACCCAACCCAGGCAAATGTGGTCTTGTTGGTGTTCAAATGCTGCCACCTCCTCCAGGAAGTGCTACCTGACTTGGGGACTTTTCTCTTTTCTCTGCTCTTTGCCTTTAGATCACTGTGGTTATTTGTGTGATTTTAATTATCTACTTAGGAGACATAAGGGCAAGGGCATTAAGACTATCATTTTTCAATTTGGCATTCCCAAAACCCAGTGTAGTTCATAGACCATGTTCTCAGTGTTTGTATAAATAAAGACCGATGGCAAGTTGGGGGAGTAGCTCAGTGGTAGAGTTGAGCATGTACAGGTTCAGTCTCCAGCGCACATGTGCACACACACTCACAACTGGTTTTGTTTGGAAAACCTGTGGACACACTCCACTGGGTCTGGGCTGGGCCAGAAGTGCCACAGTAGAGTCTTGCCCACATTGTGTTGGAGAATTTCATGAGGGTCCTCTTGTTCTCTGTCACGTATTCATGAAATGTCAAGTTGGACTGTTCTGCTCTGAGGATGGAGCAAAGAGGTTGGACTTGTTTTAGAACTCTGCTGCTCTCATGGATCAGTCATCAAAATGATTTGGAAATACAATGATCTCAGGCTTGTTTTCTGCATCACAGAGCTTTTCTCCGCTGTTTCTGATACTGGCCCCTCTCCTACGGAATGCAACCCTCGGCCCAGGCTTCTCCTTCGCACACAGCTGCTGTATTTTTACAGACCTCCATTTTCTTCTCTGCAAAATAAGTGTTGGCTAGATAGAAAATGTTTCCGGTCTCCCCCTGCTGCTCTGTGATCCTGAGGCATGGCCATAGAATGCCCCCGAGAAAACAAAGGACCTGGATAGTCCTCACATAATGTTCAGGGAACTATAAATGTTTTGTCAGGGAAGGAGATAGCTTGGGGAACGTGACAGCTGTCTTGAATGATTTCAGGGGCTGTCATGTAGAAGAGGAAAAGGATTACATTCTTTTGAAAGGCCCCAAGGACTATAAACAAACCAATTATTAATTCATTCAACAAATATTTTTTGAGTGGATGCCATATGCCACGCATGATGCTACACAAGTAGTGAGAAAAACCACCCAAAATCTTTACAGGTGTGGAGTTTGCATGATCTTTAACAGAGATTAACTAAAATTAAAATGACTCCAATGGAAATGATTATCCTGTGAGCTGTTAGGTTTGCCTTGGTCAATTTTCTGTCCCGTGACAGAATGCCTGAGAAAATAGGCTTAAAGGAAGAAGTTTATAATTCAGCTCATAGTTTCACAGGCTCTGCCCAAGGTCTGTGGACTCCATGGCCTAGGGCCTGGATGGAGGTAGAATATCCTGATGGTGGGAGAGTTAAGTGGAGGAGGCTGCTCACCCCCTGTAAGCCAGAGATTAGAAAGAGAAAGAAGGGGCTGAAGACAAAATGTGCCCCTCACAGGGATGATCCCAGTAGGTCAATTTCTCTGACCCACTCAGCTGTGAACTCCTCAATAAAGTTATGATGAGGTTAGTGACTTTATGATCCAATCACTCAAGGCCCCATCTCTGAGCACTGCTGCATCAGAGATCAAGCCTTCAATACATGAGTTTTGATGGGGCACTTACCTCCAAGCCCTTGCATTCTGCCTCAGGCCCCTCATGTCCATCTCATAATGCAAAATGCATTTATAGTCCCTCTCCAAGAATCTCCAAAGGCTTAGCAGAGCCAGCATTGCTCAAATGTCCCAAGTTCAAAATCTCCTCAAAGACCCAAGGCAACTATTACCTGTAAGCCCCTACAAAAATAAAAAATAAAAATAGGTACATACTTCCCACTTACAATAGTATAATAAATATTTCCATTCTAAAAGGAATAAGAAGTAGCAAAAAGGAATAAGACCAAAGTAAGACCTAAACCAAGCAAAGAAAACATTAACTCCTATATTTTCATTTCCATCATTTGGGTGTGATGTGACTCCCAAAGGGCTTGAGCAATCACACTGTGGCCTTCCTGTCTGCTCCCCACATGGCTACTCTCTTGGGTTGCCTCCCCTTGCTGCCTGTGGCTGTCAACTGACATTCTGTGCTCCTGGCATCTCTTAACTCCCTAGGATTTTTCTTGCATTCAGTCTCATCGTTGATTCATTGCCTCTTAGGAGCAGTCCTCAAGGATTTCAAGCTTGCCAATATATTGCCTAACCTGCCTTCCTTTCAAATCTGGGTGAAAGCCTCTAATATTCTATAATTCTTGCATTATATTCCTGCAAAATAAGCACCAGCTGACACCAGCTCTGCTTCCAGCTTGAACAGAAGCTGGGCCATTCAGACCACAACTACAGTGGTGTCTGAGTGCAGGAATGGGTGAACACGGTGAAATGAAGACAGTGGTAACAACTTCTTAGGAAACCCTCTGTAAGCAGGTAACTAGCACTTCTCAGAATCTTTCAAAGGGGGTTGGACTTTCCAGCCTAGACCTTTGGCAAATTCCCAGGATGCTCTGAAGGCGTCTGTTGTGGTCAGCTTTCTAGTTGCTGCGTGGAAAGAACCCAAGCAAAAGCAACTTGTGGAGGAAAGGGTTTATTTGGCTTATGGACCTGAGGGGAGACTCCATCCTGGCAGGGAAAATGATGGCATGAGCAGAGGGGTGGACATCACCTCTGCCAAAGCACTGGAAACAGCGGCAGGAAGGTGTGCCAAATACTGGCAAGGGGAAACTGGTTTATAATCCCCATAATCCCGCTCCCAACAACACAGCTCCATCAAGGTTGTAAAATCCAAACTGCCATCAGCTGAGAATCACTGAAAACACATTCATTTGTTTGTGGGGGACACCTGGATCAAACCATGACAGTCTGCCCCTGGCCCCCAAAAACTAATAATCATATATGATGCAAATACAATGTGTTCAGCTCAAGTCTTAAGTCCCTACAGCTTTCAACTGAGCCATAATACCAAAAATAAACCCATAATGGCACAGAACATTCACACTGCAAAACATGAGGCACAGCAAAAACAGATTTAACCAATACAAGATTTAAAACAAGCAGGGCACCATCAATCTCTAACTCCAAGTTCAATGATTCTAACCAATAACAAGTCTCTTGGAGATTCAATTCCGCCCCTCCAGCTCAGCTACTCACAGTCCAGGAAAACTTCATTCAGTGCTGGCAGCTTGCTTTGGCACCCATCCATAATCCTGAAATTCATTGGGTCTCCATTGCAACACACAGTTCCTCCTCATGGCTCCATCGGGCTCCATGCAGGCAACCTAGCACACCTGCTTCACAGGCCCATGGCCATTTTCAAAAACAAAACTGTGTTGCAAATCCAATGACCCTCTCTTCTTGCATATGTTCTACTCCACAGAACCAGGTGGGCTACCAATTTGTTAATCTAGGGAGGAACAGAGCATTCAGGCCCCTTACTTCAAAGAGTCCGCATTCTTCCAGTTGTTCCAATGCAGACCAGCTGGCCCAATCTCAATGGTTGTAATCTCTTAAACAATTGCAGGTGAATGGGCAGCAGTTTTGACCCCAAAGATCTTTCTTTCTGTGCCATCTCCGTCTGCTCACACCGGTCCATCTTTATGTAAAACAACCCTGCACAGGGTCCCAGGACACAGGCAGGCAGAACACAGCAAGCCTCTCATACAAACTGCTTCTAGCACAGTCATAACCAAGTTCTTTTTCACCCTCGTAAGCCAAACCTCACAGTCCACAGTTCTTATTGCCTTCAGGTCTTTCAACTCTGACCAGAATGATGACTTACAGCACTGAAGACATCTCTTAGTATGAGATCTCAAATCCTTCCATATTCCTCCTGCAGATCACTTCCAAAAGGCCAAGCCACAAAATCAGGGTTCTAGCAGCAACAGACTCCACATCCTGGTACCAAACCTGTTGCAATCAGCTTTCTAGTTGCTGCGCAGAAAGAACCCAAACAAAAGCGGCTTGTGGACGAATGGGTTTATTTGGCTTAGGGACTCGAGGGGAGACTCCATCCTGGCAGGGAAAACGATGGCATGAGCAGAGGGGTGGACATCACCTCTGCCACAGCACTGGAAACAGCAGCAGGAAGGTGTGCCAAATCTTGGCAAGGGGAAACTGGTTTATAATCCCCATAAGCCCACTCCCAACAACACAGCTCTATTAAGGTTGTAAAATCCAAACTGCCATCAGCTGAGGATCGATTACCCAGAACACATTCATTTGTTTGTGGGGGACACCTGGATAAAACCATGACAACGTCTTTCCTATTATCCTGGTACAGTTGCCCTAGGCTTCCTTTTCGTGGCACTGTCTTCTGCAGCCTTACCTTCTTTCTCCCCAATATTACTCATTGCTACTTCTTTTGGCCAAATGGCAAGTTTTTCAAATTTTTTCCACTTTTCTATTTTGCTCCCTGTTCTCATTATAAATCAGGCTAAAGAAACCAGTAATAGCAGTGCCACATCCTACATGCTGTGGTGCCTGGTGGCTTCCTCCACCAAACTAGTCCATTGCCTTCAAATTCAGCATCCCACAGTATCAGGACATGGACAAAATGTAGATAAATTTTGCCAGATACAACTCAACTTTCTCTAGTCTAATTTCCAATAAAGCCCCTGTTATCATAAGTACCACCTTGATTTCCATATTCCTGTCAGAATTTTGTCTACTGAGCTCCCACCATAATACCTCATTATGCCCTAAGTTGTCTTACTGGCCTTCTTCTCTAAGCTTTTCCAAATTTCTCCTGCAAACCAGTTTTACTGGCTTCCTAACTACACCATCAGGTCATGTCAAAGCAATCACTCTGTTAGCTATTTGTCACTACCTACAAACTATCTGAGAAGACTGTCACTACATACAAACTACCTGAGAAGATTAACATAAAGAGAATACATTCATTCTAGCTCATGGTTTCAGAAGCTTCAGTCCAACGTCCAAAGTCAGTCAGTCCAAAGCTCTGTGTCAAGACAGAACATAGTGATGGTGGGGTTTATAGTAAAAAAAAAGGCTGCTTATTTCATGGGAGCCAGAAAGCAGACAGAGAGAGAGAGAGAGAGAGAGAGAGAGAGAGAGAGAGAGAGAGAGAGAGAGAGAGAGAGAGAGAGAGAGAGATACAACACAATCAAAATACCACTCTCAAAGTATACTTCTAGTGCCCTGATTCCTTCCCTTTAGGCCACAAACTCATCAATAAGTCAACCCATTCCTGAAGTCAGCACCCTCATGATCCACTTGCCTCTAAAGGTCTCACCTGTGAACATTGCTGAATCAGAACTTAGGCCTTCACTATAGGAATCTTCGGGGGACACTTCATATCTGAACCATGACAATGTTCACACGTATGTTTATAATTCATTTCCTTTTGCTGGTTAGACAAACTAGCTCTGTGAGCATCTCATCAGGAGAGATGCAATGGGATGTTTTTAATCAAAGGCACCAAGAAATAGCGCTCTAAAATTATTCATTGTGGGGATTGCTCTTGTTTTAGGGTCTATGATATTAAAATTGAAGAAAGAGACCATAAGGATTGATAAAATGTGTTTAAGACCAGTGGAGGTGGAGGAAGAGAGCAAGGTGATAGAAGTCTTGAAGCTTCTGATGAAGAGAAAGAAGAGGGTAGAAGTGGGAGACAGTGCATGGGGAGCCATCAACTGGAGACCCAGGACTCCTGGTCTCCTTCCCCACTGATGGCCCCACTGCCATCAGTCTCTTCCTTAAGGAGGTGGGAGTCTAGTGCCAGGTCCCAAGTTCCAATCACAAATTCATACTCACTGAACAGGTCGAGGATGTCCAGTCTAAGAGCTGGATGGAAAGGGTTGGGGGGATACAGGAGGACAGAAGTGCTGCCCTGTGAGGACTTTTCACCCCAGTTCTACACAGTTCTACACAGCTGCCTGCACAGTAACTAGGGTTTGTGTCTCAGGTTAGCTCTGGTTTCCTCCTGGGCTCCTACACATAGGGATAGAGTGGAAGCCTGCAGGTGTCAAGCAGAATCTAGGGCCCTAACCTCCTGGCATCCTATAGTAGCTGCATCTCGTATGACTGCCTGTGCTTGGAAGTGTCTTGGCAGTAGCAAGCTGGGAGCTCTGTGTTCTGGATTTCTGACTTCATTTGAGTTTCAGCAGTTTTGTAAGATGTATAAAATAGGAACTATTCTCTCTAGTCTACAATAGCTCCTTTATCTGTGATTATAACTAGTAGCTACTGTTAGGATCAGGATGACATAATGGAAAAAGTATTAGTATTAATAGTAGTAAAATATTATTAGGCTTGTTCAGAATTGTGGATTCAAAGTTCAGCACCACTCTGTCTACCTATGTGACTTACAATACATGTTTTTCTAATAATTTTATTATCTATAAAATAAGTTGGACTAGGAGCTGGAGAGATGGCTTGGTGGTTAAAAGTACTTTCCTATGAAGCCTGATGGCTCAGGTTTGATTCCTGAGTACCCAAGTAAAGCCAGATGCACAAAGTGGCACATGCAGCTGGAGTTTGTATGCAGAGGCAAAAGGCCCTGGCACACCATCCCCCCATCTTGAATGAAGGAATAAATAAATAGTTGAACTAGAAAAACTAAATATGACAAATAAGTGACATCTGTGATCCTGTCCATCTTTTACTTGTCTGTGACAGACTCTGATAACTGACCATCACACACTGTCCCAGAGTCAATGAAGCCCCAAAATCCTTAGCACAAAGCTCCCAGAAGCCAACAGCCCCTGCTGAAAACCAGATCTTATATGGAGGACAATTGCTGGTGTCACTCAGCTTGTCTAATCTAACGTGCTAGGCATACAAAATAGTTGCTGGTTAGGAAAACTGGCTCTGTTAGTTCCTTTTAAGTCTGCACGCAGTCCCATGAGTCTAAGGCTAGTTGAGATGAATGATCTCTGAATTCTAACACCCCTATCCCAAATCGTGACCTCCACTCTACGGTAGCATCTCATCAAGGTAGGTGCAATGGGATTGAGTCTCATGCTTTCTCCGGGTGATAATTAGAACATTCCTTTTGTATAGTTCAGTAGAGAATTTAATAGACTAAAAGTGGGATTTCAGGTCAGACCCCTTTTCTGTCTATGATAAGCTTAGTTTCTTTGTGTGTAAGTGAATATTGTTAGGAAAAGTAAACAGGTAAGGTGAATGAACACCTTTCCAAACTGTCGAGTGCAGTACTGTGTATTCAGTGTATGGTAGGCTCTGTGCTGGCACAGAGAACTTAACTTCCTCAGCAAGCCTCTAGGCCCAGATCCTCTGCACTCTGTGGCTGACAGGAGCCTAAACTATGGACCATGCAGGGTTATTTGCCTGTTCATCTTCACATACTCTGCCCAGCAGAGGCCAGTTTGCCCCGGGCCTTGGATAGAGGGGGATTTCTCTGTCACATCATGTTACCTCCCATGACTTCACTGCTTTGCTTTTTATTCCCATCCACTAGCTTATCTGCTCTTTGCCTCCTATATTCTTTGCTTTGCATATAATGAAATGATGCTGGAGGGAGAGGGAGAGAGGTTCTTAGCACTGGGAGTGAGACCTGGCAGGGACAGCGGTAGCTGAGGGGGCAGAGAGAAGAGGTGTCTAAAGACAGCTGTCCAGTTACCCACATCACTGATCTGTTCACAGGAGCTGACACACAGCTAGGAGTCAGCTTCCCCAACCCTCACCGGGTCCCTGCAGGCTCAGGCTTTCCATTACCAGGCTCTGTGAAGATTAATGTGTCATCTTTAAAGCACTTGGCGCTTCTTGGGAAAAGCCATGCTGTGAATTCAGGCATTGCTAAAAGATTGAACTCTTATTAAGTCTCTGACACCCTGCATGCATCAGAATTCTTATAGCCTTTGCTGTTACATCGCTGGTGTCCTGGGCTAGTTCCCAGCTGGTCCTATAGACAAGCAAATTACTGGCAGAGTCTGGTTAAAACGCTGTACTTAGCACACCTAGAGTACTGGAGAGTGTCAAGTCTCCTTTAAAAAGGGCTGTTTGAAAAGAGGCTTGTCACATTCCTACATCCCATCTGCTTCATCTTAAGAATGCAGGAACCCCTGGGGATTTTCTAGGTCTTGGGAGACTAGATCTCTCCTTAATATATCAAAAACCAACTTTGGAAAGTAGCCTCTGTCTGTACCAACTCTAAAATACCTCAGATTGTTAACCTTTGCACTCTCTAGAAACTCTCAGAGTAAGACTGTTTAGTGGAGAGAAAACTCCCCTGGGCCTTGGCTTCCCCTCCACATTTGGCAAAGTCAAGGTGTTGTGTTACACACCCTGTTCCTGCACCTGTGACCCTGAGACCATGGTGAAAACTTTTCCATCGGGAATATTCTCTGGCTTCATTCCTCTCCATCCCTTTCCTCTTCTGCCTGCAAAAGAGATTTAAGAACACCATTTGTCCTGCCTTTGCCTCTGAGGAGAACATCTTCCCCCAACACAGCCAAGCTACTGCACTGAACAATTAGACAGCCAAGGCCCATCACTTTCGACAGTGAAACACATGGGGGTTGGCAGGGGGAGTACCTGCTTTCATTAGAAATCCTGACCTAGAAGGATTCATGTAACATAGTGTGATTCTTCATCTACCTTGTTTAGCTCTTACCAGTAGGGTCCAAACAAGAATTTGGGAATTACAGAATTAATTTTTAAGATGTCACTGCTATTATACTTGAGTCATGTCCCTCAAAGATACCTCTTTTTTTTTTTCTTTCTGGGTCAAATATAAAGCATGCCCATACAGGTATCTAAAGAAATTCCTGCTGAAGTAGATTCTAACTGGAAGTCAGCTAGGGAAAGTAAGACACTGTAAATGGACTGAACTTTTTCAGGGCACTTGTTGGTACCTCAGAATTGGCCTAATTAATGTGTTTGCATAGTATTATGCCTGTTTTCATTGTAGACTTAATTAGCTTCTTTAAAAATAATTCTTCAGGTGAAAGATGTTAATGGCTTCACATCCTGCCCTGCTGAGCAAAGCCAGAGAGCTTGATAGTTTAAGGCCAAATAGAAGGAAGTCGTACTTTACACTGTAGGTAGTAAATGTGTGAAAATCGTTACTCTGAAAAACAGTATGGGCTGAAGTTATAAATAGATTCCAAGAGTGAACTTTCAGAGAAAGTCATGGATGGCAGATATAAACTGGGTTATTAAAGGAGAGTCCGGGGACATTTCCTAAATTTTTAAAGTTAACATTATAAATAAGGCTCCTGTCTTCTATGACCGTCATGATATTGCCCTCAGGGACAGAATGGAAGATGGTGACTGCTGTCTGACCTACTGAGCCAGTTAAAGGCACTCATGTTCCACTTTTTAAAGCCAGTTCAGTCACTTACTCCTCTCTTTTCCCCTTAATGTTCTAGCCTCTCAAATGGGCACTTCTTCTGGACTGGAAATGGTATTCAGCTTAAGCCTGTCTCTGCCACTGACTAGTCAGATGACCAGTACCCATTCCCCACCTAGGCATCATTGTGCCTACCTCATTGATTAAAGGTGTCAGAGTTGGATTAAATGCAATCCAAGATCCCATTGGTGACTAAAGTCTCTGAATCAGTCAATAAATATTACAGGTGCATTCATTCAAGAAGCCACTGGAATATAAGGATACTCGGTAAGGAGGACTGTATTGTCTGGTGTTCCCCAGAGGGAAAAATAGAGTATTTCCTGTTCTAATAGGAGAGAGTGCACACTGTAGGGACAGTGTAAGGAGATCCCACTCAGCCTTGCAAAACTCCCCAGATGCCTGTCTCCTGGGCCTGGGGAGAAATACAGTGTGTCAGGAAAATCTGAGTTTACTCGTGGCTCTGTCACTGCTGAGTCTCGGTTTCCATTGGTAAAATGGAGATAAGGACATGAAATACACAGGGTTGTGGTGAGGATGATATGAGACTAGAGGCTCATTGCCCAGTTCCTGGTAGAGAGTAAGTATTCAGTAAAGAGTCAGGCTTGGAAAAAAGAGTCAGGAGGTCTAAGAAGGTGCTTATGATGGGAAGCTTCTGGAGAGTGACTCTCAGACTAGGAGGGTCAGCATGGCTGAAGGAAGCAGCCTGAGAGGGTCCAGCCTGCAAAGATGCCTTCTGATTAAATAGACCTTGCATGGGGGGGGGGGGTTGATGGAATATATTTTACCCTCTAAAAGTGAGCTCCAATGTTCCCATTCTACCTGGGTTCTTTTCCTCAAGGCTAATCAGACTTACAGATTAACATGTTTAAAAGTTGTGTGTATCTTAATAAATCACTGGAAGTCCTTATGCATTTGTGGAATCTGGGGAAGCTCCTTCCAGAAAACAGACATCTTTTGGTTCACATTTCTGTCACCTGCTGGTGCAGTATGCAAATTGCAGGTTCATTTTAAGAGATCCTACTAAGGCCCATCTTTGGAAAGTTTAACACTAAACCTAAAGCTCTCCTGACAAGCTCTCTAGGAAGTCCTGAGGAGTCCTCACTAGGAGTTTCAGACACTGCCCTGCAGCTGTAGGTTCAGGGCCCACAGCTGCAAAACTCAGCCCTAATGGAAGTCTTGCTCCTGCCAGTCCCACCACGACTTGCTGGTTTAATAAGTAACCCACCCCTTCTGCTCTCAATGAAGGTTCCAGTTCCCTGACAAACTGTCAGTGACCTGAAAGTGGCCCCAGAAATGGTTCCCATTCCACAGAAGGCATGCAAACCTTTCATCACGGTGGGAGGAGCTGGTGTTGTGAAGGAGATCCATCTTGTTGAGCTGGTATGGTAACTGCAGCCGAATAATCTCAGAATGATCTGGAGCAGGAAGGACCAAAGCTAACCCAGTTGGTTCACATAGTTCATGTATTCTTGGGATTTTTATGGTGATTTCATCACAGAGAGCTGGAGGAAAGTAACTTTTGAACTGTGTGACTTCGTGCTAAGTGACAGTCTTTTCCTAATTAGGTAGAATGATTTGGCAAGAGAAAACAGAAGACAGGCAGCCATTCTTTGTTGGGGTGGAGGGAACCTCCTACTGGACACTATTGTACAACTGTGATATTTGGGGAAGCCCCTCGTTATAAGTTACTGACCTTCGCTAGCTACACACAAACTGTGCGCCCCAACTCTAACATCCTCACAAATGCCATGTTGAACCCTCACTAGTTTCTGGGGAGGAGAATATTATTATCCCCACCTACAGGTGGGGAAACATCAGCATTAAAGACTCAGTGACATGCTCAGGATCGCAGGGTTAAGTTGCTGCACCACTGAGCAATGTCAGTTACACACAGTGTGTCTGGTTCTTCACACTTCACACAGGGAGAGGTTGAGAATCTCTGGTAAGATCAAAGCATCTTTCAGTTATTTATGTGAGTGGCTTGTTATACAATAGCAATGGTAACATGTCGTGGAACCTATCATATTCATTTTATGATAAATCTTGTTTCATGATGACGGCCAATACATGCTCCGTCTTTGTGGCCTTTTGCTCTTATTATAAAGACATTTGTTGACAAGTTGCTTTTTTTAATTGGCAAAACCAGCTGTAGTTTCACAGCCTTCCAGACTTTCGGCCTCAGCTGATAGCAGAAGTTTTTGTGGACTGAACTCCCCAGCTTCCATCTGATTGAGAGGAATGCACACTGGCTTCTGTCTCCTCTGCGTTCGGCTATCTCCTACCACATGAGGATAGGAGTTCTCAAGTTACATCAGTCACACTGGAGACATTGCTCAAGCCTTGCAGTTAGCACCTAGAATAACCTCCCTTTGGTTTCATAAAGCATATCAAGACCTTAGAGGTTTCCAATTAGGAACTTGTTCAGTGTCCTTCAAGTCCATCCAGCTCACTTGAACATCAGTGACATGAAACTTTGTGCCATTTGAGACAGCTCTCCTCATTATTCCTCATACTGAGCCCAGGTCTACCACATATCCCAGCCTTGCTCACCAAAGCCCCTGAAGCTGTCTTCTACAGGAGAGATGCTCATGCCCCCCAAACGCCTCCTCCTCCTCTTCACACCAGTCCTCACAGCCCTTGTCCAACCCACCACCATCCTGCAGGTGGTACCTGTGGCTTCTGTGTCTCTCAGAGCCTCCCCTTGTCCTTTGAGTAAATTCAATATCCCAGGCTCGGTGTAGGATTTCCCAGCATGGTGTTCCCATCACAAGGATATCTACTGTCTTTGGGCAGCTTCCCAGGCTCCATCACAGTTCCAAGAGCAACGATATTGTTTGGAGTCAGCAAAGTCACTTGTACTGGAGGCTCAGTTACCTGTTGTTGGCAGTATTTTCCTCTCTGACTTCTCCACATGGACCAGTCAAGTTGCTTCAACCCTGGATCAGTCTTTCCTGGCCTAGAAGAGTGGAGTTTACTTGTGAGCTTCGAGTGTCGAGTGAGCTTCCTACTGCCTTATTTAATTTGGAAGGGCTATGAAAACCACCCAGGGAAGAGTCAAGGAGCATCTGGTGGGCCTGGGCCTGCGTTTGGGCTGTGGTCACTTTGACATCTACCAAGCTGAACAATGACAGCATTCTTTATTGGGTCTGATGCCTCTCAGCTCCTGCCATGACATTTGATTATGAAAATGAACACATGATCTGGAAACCCAAGTGCTGGGAATTAAGCCTGTTACTAGCTCTTGGTAGCTGTTATATTGGGAAAGAAATATGACTTGTTTGTGCCTCCATTTTTTCAACTCAATTATGACGTTAATAGTGCCTGTTTTACATTAATTCAGGGTTTCTGGGCTGCAGCACTATTGACATTTTGGCCTGGGTAAGTTATCTGTCATGGCAGCAGTCCTGTACATCATCAGATGGGTAGCAGAGCCCCTCTTCCCACTAAATGCAAGTAGCACCCCCAGATGTAACTCCCTGGTAGTAAAACTGCCCCAAGTGGATTATACTAACAACTAGGATGGTCTGAGAGGAAGTACA
>PVHP010028669.1:0-15802 GCA_004024765.1 Zapus hudsonius | reverse complement strand
AGAATGGTGCGCGAAACACTTTGTTGTTGTCTTGAGACTGAGTCTCAGGAGCCCAGATTGGCCTTGAAATCCCAATGTAGCTGAGGAGGACCATGAACTCCTGGTCCTCCTGCTTCTACCACCTGAGTGCTGGGATTATAGGTGTTTGCCACCATGTCTGCCTTTGCATAAAATCTTATTTTATTTATTTATTTGCAAGCGGGGAGGGAAAAGTGCACCATGACCTCTTGCAAATGAATTCCAGATATATGGGCCACTTTGTACATCTGACTTTATGTGGGTATTGGGGATTTGAACCCAGGCCGCCAGGTTTTGCAAGCAAGAGCCTTTAACCAGTGATCCATCTCTCCAGCTCCTGCATTATATATATAAAACATACATTTTTTGAGGTAGGTTCTTGCTCTAGCCCAGGCTGACCTGGAATTCACTATGTAGTCTCAGGGTGGCCTTCAACTCACGGCAATCCTCCTACCTCTGCCTCCTGAGTGCTGGGATTAAAGGTGTGCACCACCACACCTGGCATAAAATATTTTTAATTTTAATTTTTTGGGGTACACAGATGTGCATAGCCTATGTAAGGTATGGTGTGTGATGTGCTGTGTGTGTCCTGTATATGCATGTGCGAAGGCCAGAGGAGAAGGCTGGGTGTCCCACTCTTTCCGTTCATCTGTCTGCTTCCTCGAGATGGAGTTTCTCACTTCATCCAGAGCTGCTGGTTTCGTGGATTCCCCACTCCCCCATTAATGATCCCCAGTGTTTTACTGATCTCAGCCCCTGGAGGACTGGGTTACAGATGTGCATGGCCATGCCCTGCTATAAAATATACATTTTTAAAGATATTTTTAAAGAAATCATGGTCAAAGGGATATTTTTCTTTCTTTTTTTTGATATTTTTCTTTCTTACAAATTTTGTGATAATACTAATTTATTCAGTGACCACCAGGAAGGAAAAATAAAAAGGAACTCAGGCTTGGGCACAGCCTAGAGAAAAGATTCAACCTCCCCCCCCCCCTAAAAAAAAAAAGGGAAAAGAAATCTTGAAAGTAGACAGAAAAAAAGACACATCTCACTGTATGGGGAAGAGAGTTAAAATAAAAGCTGAGTTTTCATCAGAATCAATTAGGAACAGGGGGAAAAAACAACTAAAACTTAAAAAAAAACCCTGTGAATATAGACTTCTATTCTCTGAAAAACAATCTTTCAAAATGAAACAAAGACATGAAGGTAAGATGACGCTATGCTCTGATAAGCAAAAGCTGAGCAAATTAATCATTGGCAGATCTGAGCTGCAAGAAATGTTAGAAGGAAAGAAACTGTTCAGGCGCGAGGAAATGGAATTGGAAGTTGTAACATATAGAAAGAAAGAAAAGCATCAGAGGAGGATATCCAGCTGATTGGGGACGGGGAAGAGGGGCATTGGGGAACTGGGGATAACAACTCATTGTTTGCCCATTAAATATTATAACTTATTATGGACAATCAAAAATAAATAAATAAAAAAGAAATAACAGATACGGAGGGAATTATTAAAATTACTGTTGTCTTCAAAATTTCTTTAAAAGACAAGTGTTTTTAAAGCAAACATTACTGCATGATGGGGGTTAGAATATATGGAGTTCTGAAGCACACAGCAGCCACGGCTCAAAGATGGAGTGGCAGAGGATTAAGCAGGATTACACGGCTGCAATGTCCTTATTTTTAAAATGTCAGATAACACCATATTAACTTCTCATAGACTGTAAAAAATTCAGGAAGAACCAAAAATGGGCACTGGATCTGAAGAGACACCCCAAACCGAGAAAACATACAGATGGTAAGTGAGCTCTTTCTCACAGGACATGCAGGGGCTGCAAGTTAGAGTAACGAGAGGCAGGTAGCACACCGGGGCTGCACAGAGATGCCAGGGAGATGCAGCGGGGTCACAGTCACTCTGAAGAGAGCTGGGCAGCTTCTTAGCAAGCTAAATGTGCTCTTGCTACAGGAGTCCGCAAGGATGCTGAAACAGTGTGTCCACTAAGTACCTGCACACAGGCATGCACAGATATGTCATCCATAACCGCCAAAGCCAGAAGCCAGTGAGCTGTCCTCTGGGAGGTGACTGATAAATAATCCATGATCCACCCAGATGGTGGAAGATCAGCAGATGCTAAAGAGCGTGAAGAACCCCCTGAAGCGATGAGACAGGCCAGTGGGAGAAGCTACATTCTGTACCCTTCCAACCATGGGGCATTCTGGGAAAGGCAAAACCATAGTCCTGGGGAAAACAGGGCTTGATAGTGGGGGAGGGTTTAGGAGTAGGGGAAGCCCAGGAGAATTTTTGTCACTGTTGCCCAGGCTGGCCTTGAGCTCCTGGGTTCAAGATGCCCTGTCCTCAGGGTCCTGAGAGGCTGGGGCTATTGGTGCCTGCCGGCATGCCTTGGGCATCACGGGAGTTTTTACAGCATGCACAAAGCCCAGATCGACCTGCGCGTAAACCGTGGACTCTGGCCAGTGATAAGTCTGTCACTAACTGTGACCAATGTGCAGCTTGGATGCAGATGTCGGTGGAGACAGGGGCTAAGTGTGCATGCAGGGGGAACATGTGGGAAGCCCTGTACTGCTCACGCAAAGTCCATTAATTTGAAGTAACTTGGAGATGGGTTCTGTCACGCCTAGAGCAGTCGACCAGCAATGATGTCAACGAACCAGCAGCAGGAATAAAAAATATAAACATTAGCTCAACTAACACCAAAAGGAAGCAGGAAAGAAAGAAGAGAGAACAAAACCAGAGATCAATAAAATAGCAAATAATGAAGCGGACCTAATCCTAACTGTATTGATAAACAGATTAAATGCAGATGCATAGAGGAAGAAATAATACCAAAACTACATAGAACATTTCCAAAACCACAGAGCAAAGATGATTTATGAGGCCACCATAACTCCAACATGAAAACAACACAAAGGTATTGCAAGAAAAATGGAACCATGCCGGGCGTGGTGGCGCACACCTTTAATCCCAGCACTTGGGAGGCAGAGGTAGGAGGATCACCATGAGTTCAAGGCCACCCTGAGACTACATAGTGAATTCCAGGTCAGCCTGGACTAGTGTGAGACCCTATCTCAACCCCCCCCCCCAAAAAAAAAAGGAACCGCAAAGCCTTTCTCATGTAGATACAGATCCCAAAGTCTGTAACATATTAAGAAATCAGGCAACATATGAAAAGAGAATGCATGAGTACATCAGGGCAGAGGGTCTGTAACCCTCCACCAGGTTTATTTCTGGGTAATTTCCTGGGAAGGTTTTCCTGGCAATAGAGTGTGTTTTTCCCAGGAAAGGAAAAGTGTTTTAATATCTGAAAATCAATATGTATACTTCACTGTATACACGTTGGAGAAAAAAAAAATAGACCCATCCCAGAAGATACAACAGCAATAGCCAATGAACTCCAACACCTATGCCAACAAAACCATTTAGAAAACCAGGAATAAAGGACACCTTCAACAATATGGAGAATGTTTGATAAAATTTAACCAGAACTTCTGTCAAGGAGGAGCATTTGACGGAAAACTGCTCAGAAAAGTATAGCTGATGGGGGCTTCCAATCTGGTAAAGAAGCAACCTCAGGAAACCGTGGCTGATGTCACATGTGAAGGGGACGTCTGTGCTCATTTTATTTATTCACTTATGAGAGAAAGAGAGAGAGAGAGAGAGAGAGAGAGAGAGAGAGAGAGAGAGAGAGAGAGAGAGAGAATGGACACAGGGGCCTCCTGTTACTGCAAAGAACTCCAGATGCATGCTCTGCTTTGTGCATCTGGCTTTACATGATGTGGTAGTTTGAATAAATGTCCCCCAATAGAATCAAAGGTTTATTATAATTGTAAATTGTCTCCAGCCAGTTCTGGCTGGAGGAGTTGTCACTTTGGCCTGGACTCCTGGGGTCTGGCCCTGAGGTATTTCTAAATTGGATGCAAAATTCTAGGGATACATATGCAAAACAGCAGCCTGAACCCAAATCTGGCAATTCTACTACTTTGTGAGTTTCAGTGTTACAGTGTGCTTGCTTGCTTCTGGAGGTACTGGGCCTCGGTCTCTGCTTGGATCTGTGTAAAGGGGCCAGCCTTTCCTTAACTTCCCCTGGATCTGTTATTTCAATAAATACTTTCCTCCCCAAAATTGTGCCTGGTTTGGAGATTCATCCCAGCAGCGTGTGGCTGACTACGACACATGGGTACTAGGAACTGAACCTGGCTTTGTAAGCAATTGCTTTGACTGCTGAACCATCTCTCTAGCCCCCATACTCATTTTTTGTTTAACTCTATCACAGTTTCATGTGATACAACCAAACAATTTTTTTGTAATCCAAAAAGATTGGAAGGCAAAAATTCAAACTGTCCTCAGAAGACGTAACTGTGTCTAAGACAACGCTAGTAATCTCTGCAACAACGAATCTACACAACATGAGCAGTGCTCACAAGATACTGGAACACACACACCTCTACTCGGATGACCTAGCAGCAGACTAGAGGACTACAAAATCCCATTTAAAAAATCAGAGAGCAGAAAATACTAAAGAATAAATGCAAAGAAAGCCATGCAGAACTTCTGTCTCAAGAACTTGGCTGAGAAATGTTTTAAAAGACTAAACAAGGGAAGGGTTGTAACATGTTGATGGATTGGAAGCCCTCGATGTGGTGAAGATACTAGGTGTCCCCAAATCTATCTCTATGTTGAAGGTGACAACAATCAAAGTCACAGAAGAGGGCTGGAGAGATTGCTCAGTGGTTAAAGCACTTGCCTCCAGTGCCTAAGGCCCCTGGTTCAATTCCCCAGTACCCACATAAGCCAGACCCACAAAGTGGTGGCCCTGGTGCTCTCTCTCTCTCTCTCTCTCTCTCTCTCTCTCTCTCTCTCTTCTTTCTCTCTGCTTGAAAAAATGAATAAATAAAATATTTTTAAAAGTCACAGAAGAAATAATTGATTCTAAAACTGAAAGGGAAAAAGATTCAATAATAACCCAAACCAACCAAAATGGAGGATTTATGTATGATACTTACTGTACCTGATGTCAAGCACAGGACAGCCAAACAGCTTGGAGCTGACGATAAGGACAGACAAATGGATCAAGGAAAGAATCAAGCCCACATTGACAGGGACAATCAGTTTTCACAAAGGTGTCTCTCAGAGAGTGGGTCTCTTGAACCCACACCTGACGAGGCAGGAGAAGAAGCACAGATGACCTCCCAACTTCACAGCACACAAAGCTGATCTGAAATGAATCAGAGAAGCTGGAGAGATGGCTCAGTGGTCTAAGGGACTTGCCTGCAAAGCCTGACCATCTGGGTTCAATTCCCCAGCACCCATGATAAAGCCAGATGCACAAAGTGGTGCATGCATCTGGAGTTCGTTTGCAATGACAAGAGGTCCTGGCATGCCTATTTTCTCTCCCTCTTCTTTCAAATAAAAAAAAAATACGAAAAGCTGAAATGAATCAGAAAATAAAATGACAACCAATACTTGACATCTTCTCAAGATGCAGGCAGCACTGACAAATAAAAAATATCCAGATTATACAGTTAACAAATGAGTGATTTAAAAACTCCAATACCAGCCAACTCAGGACACTGAGAACAGACTCTTCATCAGGTAAGACCATCAATCGGCCAGGAGGTCCGCGCACACCTGCTCCATACCATCCAGTCACTGCAAAATACCGATCAAAACTGCAGGGAGGCAGAGGTAAGAGGACCCCTGTGAGTTCCCGGAGGCCAGTCTGGGACTAGAGAGTGAGTTCCAGGTCAGCCTGGGCTAGAGTGAGACCCTACCTCAAAACAACAACAACAAGAAAAAGTGCAATGAGATACGAAGAACGTCACACCTACTTGGAGGTTTCAAATGAAAAAAAATGCAAGACTTTAAAACAGTGGGACATCACTCATACACCGCTGGAGGGAATGAATGATAGCTTAGCCACTGGAACTCCAGCTAACCTGCCCTGAATCCATGCTCATGATCCAACGTCCATAGTGAGATCTCGCACAGGGACAACAGCAGCTGGGCCCCAGGCTGGCAGTGACCCTCAAGTCCATCCACAGGGCTTAGAGAGCAAGTATGGCTTGTTCAGCAGGACGGAAGTGAGCAAAGGACACAGTTAATCTTAAAACTGTGACTCTAGTGCAGACACCAAGGAGTGCCCACGAGGATTCCACGCTGGTGACATTCAAGCTGGCAAAGCAATCGGGTGACAGGGATGGTGTGTGTGGCTGACTTGCAGGACACACTGGGCATTTTCTGGGGCGAGGGAAATGTTCTATCTTGACTTGGATGGAAACCCTTGGACCTCTTGGCACCAGTACGATCCGGCTGGATGCTGTGCTCTGCTGGACCTCAGAAATGCCCGAGACGCAGAGAGCAGCACCATGCGTGGCCTTGCGGCACCTGTGGTGATGTTCAGAGGCCTGTGGTCAGGACATATGCATTCTAGAAGCCTCTGTGTCGCTGTCTGCATGCACCTCTCTGTCAGTGGTATGCCTCTGCTTGTCAGACCACCCCAAGAGGGAGTATGAACACCCAATTCCAGAAATGGTTATTTTTCATTTTATACACTGTGCCCTATTTGTTTTAAAAATAATGTGAGCAAGGATGACTAAAGCTGTGCTTACGGAGCTTAAAAGCTTCAACGCTTGGGAATGAAATTGCACTAAATATAGAAAATATTATTAAGAAGCATCATTACCGCTCATAAACAACACATCTGTGCTCAAATTCCCAGCATTAACTTGGCTTCCAAAAAAGTCAGAGCACACTCTCCGAGTCACTTCAACCCTAAGGAAGTGGCCCTGGCGCCACTAAAACTCTGCAGTCCACAGAGAGATTTTACCCACTCCCAGTGCCCTCGGGGCCACTTTAAACGATAGCTACCATTTATTGAGTGCTTGCTAAGTGGCAGGCCCTCGCTAGCATTCTACATAAATTACGTCTTTTATCCTTTTGGAACCCTACAACCTCTAATTTAATTCCTGTTTTGCAAGGGAAATGGTGGCTCGGCCTAGTCCTGGCCATTTCTTCTGATAGAGTCTTCACACAGGCCTGTTATCCTTCCATCCCTCTTTCCAAGTCTAAGGCTCTGTGTTTGGATCCCCCAAAGTGACCTGGGCTCTCCTAGCCTAAATGCAGTTGATCCCGGGCAGTCCTCAGCAGAAAGGGACCTGAGGGGAAGATGGTGATGGTTCTTGCTGATTGTCAAACCTGATGGGATATAGAATCACACAGGAGCCAGGTGTGGTGGTGTACACCTTTAATCCCAGCACTTGGGAGGCAAGAGGTAGGAGGATCGCCGTGAGTTCAAGGCCACTCTGAGACTACATAGTGAATTCCAGGTCCGCCTGGGCTAGAGTGAGACCCTACCTTGAAAAACAAAAACAAAAAAATATCTAGAATCTCACACAGGAGACCAACCTCTGGGCATGTCTGGGAGGGAGTTTCTAGATTAGGTTAATGGAGGTGGGAAGACCCCTCTAAGTATGGCGGCTCTGCCCAATGGACTGGGTTTCTAAACTGAATAAACAGGAGACAGCTGAACACTAGCATTCGTCTCTCTCAGCTGCCACACGCCCCTGACCAGACCTTTCCTGCCATGAAGGACTAGAACTACGAGCCTACATAAACCCTTTCTTAAGCTGCAATGGCGGATTTGTGGAACCCACAGAGACAGTAGCTGGTGAGCCGTGGGGAGCTGCACCTCACTGCTCAGGGTCCCTTTGGCAACTGTGTAGGTGACATCAGAGCACTGTCTTCTGTAGGACAGTAGGCATTTGTCCCTCAGCTCCCTCTTCCTGGGGGACAACTGTCTAGGGTGGTCATTCTCTGGAACTTCTGGTCTGCCCTGCACAGAGGAAGTCCTCGGGGACGCAGGGCCAGAGAAAGTAGTCATTGGTGAGTATAAGCCAGGCGCAGGAACCTCAGGGACAGTCCACCGTGGGACACAATGGCATCTCGTATATTCTGCTGTGAACCTTTAGATCCTTCCCTTCAGGGTGGCTAGACTTAAAAAGACCCGCGGTTTTCTTAAACCCAACATATCTCAAAACTCTTCATCTTACCACGTAGCAGTCACACAAATATGTTCACACAAATGTTCACGGAAGCCAGAGTGAACCCCCCCCCCAGGCCCATACCTGATGAGTGGGTAACAGAAGGTGACACAGACCCATGATGGAGCATCGCTCACCCAGGAATGAAAGCCTGCTTCAGGACACAGGTGCATGGCTCTTGCAAGCTGTGAGTTAGCTGCAAGAAGCCCCTCACGAAGTGCCACAGTGGTGAACGTGACATGTCCACACGGGAAGATCCTAGACATGAAGCAGGACAGAAGCTGCCAGGGCCTGGGGACTATGGGAATGGGGAATGACTGCGAACAGGTATGAGGTTTCTTCCAGGGGTAATGGAAATATATTGGGATAAATAGTGGTGATGGATGTACCACTAAGAAAATGTACCAACAAATTACTGCGCTGTACACTTTAAAATGATAGATTTAATGTTATGCATACTATCAAGGAAACAGGAAAATAGTATAAAAATTATCGAGCTATCTTCCATTCTCATGTTGAGTTTTAAAAGACAGGTGTGCATCTACACATAACGGTGCTTTCCATCAGGTCCAGAGGGACCGCTGACCCACTTGGTTACCCAGCAGAACACACAAACAGTCTAGGGTTTCACTGTGGCCCCTAAGAACTTTCCGGTGGCAGCATTTTGGGGTCCTGAGGCCTCCAAAAGGCGTCACTCAGGTGCTAACCATGCCCTGTGTCTTGAGGGGTGGGGATTCACTGATGCCAACAGCACAGGGCCAGATACAGATGGGCCTTGAGCCTGGCCTCCCTGGTGCCAAAGGCCCGCCCCTACTCTCCCTAGGAAGGGGCAGGCTGTCTGTCCCCAGATGAAATTCTCAGCACCAGCCATTGCTGGCTCCCTGTCACCTGTGAGCCTGCACTCTGTGGGTGTCCTGAGGGGTCTTCAGAGTTCACTTCTACAAGAAGCTGCTGGCAATAGGAAGCTTTGGATGACCCTTGAACTTTGAGCTGAATAATCAAGCCATATCCAGGGGAGCTGTCTGGACAGCATGAGCTTTGATGTCAGGGGCTCCAAGGGTCTGTCTGGAACAGCTGGACACCCGGCTGGCTGAGTACAGCTGGGTGGGTGGTCCTGACACACAGGGCCCACATTCTCACTGTAGAGCTATTTCTGGTTCTGAAGTTGAAGGTCAGTATGACCCAATGGCCCACAGCTGCTGCATGCTGAGGAAGCCGCAGGCACATGGATCTCCCAGTGCTGCAGGTCCCACCTGCCTGAGAGAGGAGGCACACTTTGTTTGATCCGGTTCCTTCAAATACACAGCATCCTCTGGCCAAGAAGAGAAGGGGGTCTTGCCTCAGTGTGACCGCTGCAATATGTCATGTGCCTTGAGCTGAGGGTGGTTCAGGCCAGGTGGACTTGCTTCCCACAGGCCAGGGCTGTAGCCATGGTGGTTAACTGACATATGACTGTTCCTCCCAAAGGCAGGCAGGCTGAAACCAGCTATGGATTGCACTGGTATGTGCTGTCATTTGTAAACACCTTTATTTGAGTTTGAGCTGCTTTAATCAAATAAAAATGACTGACAATTAAAGGGCTTTCAAAAGAATCAGCACAATTATCATAAAAAAGATTCATAAAAGCCTGCCCTGGGGCTTTGGAACTTGCTATTAATTTCATTTCACTCATAAAAGGAAACAATCTAGTCACAGGATTATCTTTCAGGACTAGGTGAGAAGGATTTTCTTCCTGACCCATCTTCCCTCCTTCTACCCTTCTTCCCTCCCTCCCTCCTTCCTTCCACCTGCAACTGCTCTCCTTCCTTCCTTCTTTGTTTTGGATAGGGTCTCGCTGTGCTGCCCAGGCTGCCCTTGAAATCTTAGGGCTCAAGCAATCCCTGTGCCCCACTTCCTGAGAAGCAGGGATCACAGGTACTTGCTACTATAAAAGGTTTCATTTCTTAGAAAGCTGTTTAGAAACAGAACGTCCATGTTCACAGACATCAGCACATTAGCTCTGCAGGGCAGGGGCAAAGCCAAGCTGTCCCTGGCTCATCCGGGTAAGATTTGAGCCTGGGTCAGGACTGTCCTACCCTTCTCTCCTCTCAAGTCATGTTCCCAATGATGCTTTTCTCTGAACTGTTTCCTGAGTATTTAGCAAACAACAGAACTAAGGACCTTTCTGCAAGGCATAGTCCCAAAAGACCAGAGGGGTGTTTACTCAGGCTCAGCAGAGGAAAAGGCAGGTGAGGGTCTGGAGGGTTGGCCCATCATAGACCATCCTAAAAACAACTCCACTTCCTCTCCCGAGTTCTTATGGCTTTGCAAATGTGGCCTGCTGACAGACTCTAACCTGGGGCTGCCTGGCAGGACTAATTATGGGCCTTGGGCAAAGTCACAGGGATCTGGGAGGCATGGCCATGTGCAGGGGAGGCTGGGAGGGCGTCATTAATAAAACAGTCAAGAATGCCTGTGAGCCAATTCCCAAGGGAAACATCAAAATGCAATCCCCATGGTCTCTTTCCTGGCTGGGTTCAGGCAACCCCAGGCCATGGAGTCTCTGGGACACCAACTCTAGTCAAGAGAAAAGCCTGGAATAGTGGCACATTAGAATAGAAGGGTTGCTAGCTCAGCAGGGAGAGGTGCTTTGCTTAGACTAGAAGGGGTCCTCAGCACCCACAGAGGTGTTAGCCTGACCAGGAATGTGACCAAGCAGAAGCAATGCTGGAACCAGGGGATGGACAGGGCCTTTGGAGACAGGCACCACCTCATTGCAGAGCACTCCCAGCATGTCTGACCTGTCCTGTCCTTTACAGAAAAAGTGCATGCAGCCCCTTTTCCCCCAGCAAGTGCCTGATGGGCTGTTCAACAAATGCAGCATGTGTGCTGTGGGAAGGCTGGTCGAGTCCCCCCCCCCACTGGAGTTTTCAATGAGGCCACACCCCAGTTTTGCTTGGGGGCCACAGGCTAGAAGTTTCCAATCTGTACCACCCCACTTAGAGAGTGTGTGAGCTCTTGTCAAGAAGCAGATATTGTCTGGCTTTGTCTCATCCTGCACTGTTTGGAAGACATGTCCCTTACTGCCAGCCATGATGGGGTGCACCTGTATCCCAGAACTTGGGAAGCAGAGACAGGAAGCTACCTGCCAAGGCAGCCAGTCTAGTCCAATCCATGAGCTGTCAGTTCAAAATATAGGGTGAGGAGGGACTGAGGAAGACATGTAATGCCAACCACTGGAACCCATATGCATGTGCACACATGTGTACACACACCAGGGTATCCATCCACATATAAACACACATGAACACCACATGCATGCATTCCATGTACACAAACAAAAAGACCCGCCACCAAGCTGTGGTAGTCTGACAGTGTGGGTCTGGTATCAGGACAGACATGAATTAGTGGACCAGGATGCAGAGTACATCGTGCACATAGCCAACTGATTGTTGCATGAAGGAGACAAGCCTGAATTTTCAATTGATGGTGTCAAAGCAAGTAATATCCATATGGAGAACATGGACCTCTGTTCATTCTGCACTTGGTGGGCTAGACTAAGCAATTTTTTATCAAAAGAGAGAAAGAGAAAGAGAGCAGTGTGGCACTGTGGAGAAGCCATGAGGACTTTGTGCCCCATGGTTCCTTTGCCAAGGCACATTCCAGGCAGATCCATGTGAGGTGGCTCACACCTGTAAGCCCAGCACTCAGGAGGTTGAGGCAGGAGGACTGCTGTGAATTCTAGGCCAGGTCTATGGGCTCCAGAATGAGATTCTGCTTCCAAAAAAGAAGAAGGAGGAGGAGGAGGAAGAGGAGAAAGAAGACGAGGGAAAAAAGGAAGAAAGGCAGAAAGGAAGGAAAAAGAAAGTTAAAAGTTCTCAAACTCAGGTGGAGGACACTGGACAGATGCAAGATTCTGACAAACAAGGGTCATCTGTCACAGACCAGAGATGCCAGGACACCCAAGAACTCAGTGTAACATGGTTGGGTCCTAGAGCAGAGAAAGGCACCGGGAAACAGTGCAGAAAAGGAGAGGGTTCAATACCTTACTATCCAGGGAAGGGACTGATATGAGCTATTTATGTTAAAAATATTTTCTACTAGAAAAAGTTAGAGCCTGTGTTGCATTCTCACATCTACCATCAAAAGAACTGAATGAGTGGGGCCAGGGAGAAGGCTCCGAAGGTGAGACTTCTTCCCTTGCAAGCATGAGAGCCCAAGACTGCCTGGGTCTGATTCCTCAGCACCCATGGAAACAGCTCACATGCGGCCCCTGTCAGGTGGAGAGCAGAGACTGGAGAATCACTGGGGTTTGTGAAAATGACAAGCTCTGGAACCAGTGAGACTCTATTTCAAGGAAACACGCAGGTGGGACTTGGAGGGGACACTGACATTCTCCTCTGGCCCCAGCACACTGTGCACAAGGCACACACCACACATTCATATCATAGCACATATACTGCACACACGCTCACACAGGGCTGTCATGAAGAGCTGGCCAAGCAGAAACTGTACAAGGCTAGTGCCCACGTGTGAAGTCACTTCATAGCTGAGAGGCGGGGCCCAGAAACACTGCTGTACACAGCACTCACTCTCTGTGGGGAAGTCAAAATTCTGCCTTGTAAGCATCGATCTTCCAAAGATCCAAGCTGAATTTAACAAAATTGTGACCTTCAACTTATCTCATGCTATACACAATCATTAAGTTGAAATTGACCACGCAGGTTGAGGTATAGCTCCATGGTGGAACACTTGTCTAGCATATATATTTGGTCCTGGGTTTGATCCGGAGCACCACACACACAGTAACAATAACAACAAAACAAATGGATCTAAATGTATAAGCTAAAACTATAAAACTTCTAGAAGAAAACTTCACAGCTATGAGATAAATCAATTTCTTCGACAAGAGACAAAAAGCACCAGCCATAAGAGAATTAAGTTGTGTCTATTCAAAACTTAAAAACTCCTGGGTAGCACATGTTTGTAATCCCAGCACTTGGGGGACAGAGGCAGGAAGATTGAGTTCAAGGTAATTGTGGCCTACATAAACCCTGTCTCAAAATATCAAGGACTGAGAAGGTGGCTCAGTGATAGAGTGCTTGCCTGATATGTACATGGCCCTGGGTTCAATCCCCAGAACTGCAAAAACCTCAAAACAAAACAAAAGCCCCCTCTGGCCACCGAAAGACACTACTAAGAAAATGAAAAGGAAGTTGCAGTAGGTCCACTCCTGACAGAGGGCGGTTCTCCTCAGTATGCCAAGAGCTCTCTCGGCTCCAAAAGGGCAGGAAGACACTGTGGCAGTGATGGTCACAAGAGCTGACCAGGCATTCATACAAGGCTGGAGAACAGCCAACAAACACCTTAACCACACTCACTGTTATTACTCAAGAGGAAACGACCAGTTCCAACCTCTCCAAAATGCTGACATGCCCACACCAATGCAGAATGCTGGGCGGTATGGACACTCCTAAAAAAATCAGCAGGTTCTGATAAAGTTAACCACACGCTAAACCATGTGGCCCAGCCATCCCACCGTACGTGTTTGCCCAAGCGAGATGAAGCACGCACCCCACAAACACCAGCACTTTAATCCATAGAAACCTCATTCACAAAAGCCCCTCAATCAGAACGGGCCCGAATGCCCATCCACAATGAATGGAAATGCACTCTGGTGCATCCAACACACGATGCCAGTCAGCAATTAGAGCGAGCTATCAATGCCCACAAGAGCGTGGATGGGTCTCAGCACATCCTGGGATCTTGCCACACCCTGGGGAGTCTTTCTGTACGCAACTCTACAAACGACAAAGTGAATTGATGGTGACTGAGAATGGGTCAGTTGTTGACCAAGGCAGTCTCGGAAGGGACAGGGAAGAACTTTTCCAGAGCCCTCATTTTGGTGATGATGACATGAATATGCTAACTTTTGCAAAGCTCATCCAGGTGTATTGTGAATACATCACACATGAATAAAAGTGATTCAAAACCCAAAGGAAATGGGACTCATAAAATAATATGCCTGCCTGAGGTGTGGCCTGAGAAACCCTGTGGGCTGGAGACTGCTTTTGCAGCCCACAGGGACAGGCCTGGGAACCCAGGGTGGAAGGTCACCCGGTGTCTGCCACGTCCTTCGGGTCAGCCGTCTAGACAGTAACATGAGCTTTCAGATTCTGTAGTGGTATCAGGTCATAGAATCAGCTGCTTAACTAAAGCGCATTCCATCACAAAGGCAGGCTAGACCATTATTATTGTTATTATTATATTATTATTTTGAAAAGTGATAGCAGGGCCTTACCAGACAGTTGCTTGACAGCCACAGGCCTCACCTTGTAGGGGGTTCTGCAAGAAAAGAGTGCGCACTGTAAAGCTTGTTAGGGAGCTCCCTGCACAGCAGCTAGGAGTTACCACTCAGTGGATTAGGCTTGTCTATCAGTTCCTCCCTCCCTCCCTCTCCTCCTTCCTGTGGAAATGGGGATTGAACCTAGGGACTTGTGCATGCTAAGAACATCCTCTACTGCAGAGCTCTAACACCCCAAGCACCATCTCTCTCTCTCTCTCTCTCTCTTTTTTTTTTTTTTTTTTTTTTTTTGGTTTTTCGAGGTAGGGTCTTGCTCTAGCCCAGGCTGACCTGGAATTCACTATGTAGTCTCAGGGTGGCCTTGAACTCACGGCGATCCTCCTGGGATTAAAGGCGTGCGCCACCACAGCCAGCTTGCCTTCTCATTTTTTTAACTATTTAATTTATTTATTTGAGAGAGAAAGAATGGGTGCGCCAGGGCCTCTAGACACTACAAATGAACTCCAGACACATGCACCATGCTGTGCATCTGCCTTTATGTGGGCACTGGGAAATTGAGCCGGGTCCTTAGGCTTTGCAGGCAAGCACCTTAACCATCATCCATCTCTCCAGCTCCACCCTCTCATTTTAAAAAGTTAGTTTCATTGGCTGGTCTGAGCTTCCTCATTCAGAAAACTGCTAAATATTTTAATTATATCATTTAACTGAAGTTCATTATAATCTTCAAATTTGACTGCGCGTGGTGGTGCACACCTTTAACCCCAGCACTCTGGAGGCAGAGGTAGAAGGATTGCTGTGAATTTGAGGCCAGCCTGAGACTCCATAGTGAATTCCAGGTCAGTCTGGGCTAAGCCCGACCCTACCTCAAAAAACATTATATATATGTTATAATTATATATATATACATATATATAATTTGGTTAATGAAACAGATTTCTGTCATCAGTACTAGCTACTATGGACCAAGGGTGCAATATGGGAGTAGGGCAGTAGATTCTGACATTAGTGTCTAAATCCATCCCAATACCTGGCTGGCACAGGTGTGTGCTCCCTCACCTCTGCTGGAGCTCTTGAAGACTGTGCCCAGATGGCCAGAGGACAGAAGCACGCCCCAGTGTGTACAAGGCCCACTGGCTATGCGATGGCAGAGGAAAGGTTACTGGGCTAATACAGGACTCTGAGGCCAATGGAAACTAGGTAAAGCAAGCAATGGCCAGGGGATTTCAAAGCAATGCTAACATCTAACCTTTTTATTTTTACCCAGCAGTTGAAAAGTTCAGCCCAGAGACTCACAAGCCTCTGTTTCCACTCGAAGAAACCACCTAGCAACACAGCTGGGTATTTAAATAGTGTGCAAGTGAATTTAGGACCCCATGTGTCAAGACAACCATCAGAGCCCAGAGCTATGGTCAGAGGTCCTGGGTTCACGACACTGAGTGTCCACTG
>PVHP010028668.1:0-22915 GCA_004024765.1 Zapus hudsonius | reverse complement strand
TTTTTTTTTTTTTTTATGATTGTCATTCTAACTGGAGTAAGGTGGAATCTCATTGTGGTTTTTATTTGCATTTCCCTGATGCTTAAGGATGCTGAGCACTTTCTCAGGTGTGGAAAGGCCATGTGTGTTTCTTCCTCGTGAATTCTCTGTTGAGATCAGTGCCCCATTTTGTGAGAGGGCAGTTTGAGTTTTTGTTACTAATTTGAGTTCTCTGTAGGTTCTGGAAATTAGGCCTCTGTCTGAGTTGTAGCTGGCAAAAATCATCTCCCAGTTTGAAGGGGGTCTATTGGCTCTGAGTATGCTTTTTGCTTTCTGCTTTTTTTTTTTGCAATGGAAATGTTTATTCTGTGCCATTATGTGTTGGAAGTATGTAACTTGTATTTTGATCTTACAGTGCTTACAGTTAAGAGGCAGTTTTAGATCTCAGATGAGGCTTTGGATTTTTGAACAGTGTTAAAGTTGGTAAAGATTATGGGAACCTTTGAATTTGAATTGACTACAAATTACATTGTGAGATGATCATAAGTCTATGGGGGCCAGTGGCAGAATGTGATGTTCAAATGTGAACATGCTCAGGGATTCTTTTTTCTTTTTTTTTAATTAAGCTTGCAGCTTAATTCTCTCACAGCCTGCTGGAGGAGGTGTCACTATGGGCTGGTGAACTTTCTAGTCCAGCCTCAATGTGCATAAAAAGCAGTTTGAGATCTGGCTGTTCATGTTTGCCTGCTGTTGGTGGATCTCTGCTATGGATCTATGGAAGTAAGTCTACTTCTTCTGCCATGATTGAGTTCTTCCACCATGATGGAATCTGTAAGCCCGAAATAAACCCTTTCTAAAATAATTGCAACACAGCGCTTACTTATATTCTACCCTTTCTTGTTTTTGTTTCTTTGTTGTTTCTGTTATTGTCATGATGGGTTGCAGACCCAGGACCTTGTGCATGCTAAGCAACTGCTCTACAACTGATCCTCACCCCCAATCCTTCTAGTTACTCTCACAAGGGAGGTTTGCTTGGATCTAGCTTGCTCTTCCTCTTTGGCTTCTCAGTGTGGTTTTCATTTTCATCATTATGTGCATTGTGTGGCTTGTTTGGCATCACATTGGCTAGTATGTTCCCACATGTGAACTTTAGTCCTCACCAACATTCTAGAAGATTGACTGAGTAGGTTTTTTTTTTCTTTTCTTTCTTTCTTTTTTTTTTTTACAGTCTCTGAGTCAAATTATCTTGGGCTATCTTTAGCTCCCTAAAAAACCATTTATTGCCCACCTTCAAATGTGACCTAACATCCTTGTGACTATTACGTACATCTTTTGGAATATATAAATGGATCCTAAACTGCCACTAACCCCAAGGTTAAGACTGCCATAGGCTAGCATCTGAGGCCTGCAGCAGAGATTTCCTCACTTTGCTGTAACCTGATGTTTCCATCAATGTATTTAAAAGGTGTCTTGATTTATACTGTCCTTTGCTCTGCTATTATGAAAATTTCATGGTTTTTGTTAACATTTTGAAACATGGTACTTGGGGTAACTTAATTTTGTATTCCCAGGCCATAATCACTCATATTTGGCTCCAGAATAAACCCTTATTCCCTTTGAGGTGAGAGCTGTGTTTTTTTTTTTGTGTTGATTCATATTTAATTAGTGCTTTCTTGTCTCCTCTTGTCTGAATCCTTAATAGCATGGGGCTCCATTGAATATTCTTTCATTTCTGAAACATGCCTCTTCTCTACTGAGGCCTGTAACTCCACACTCTGTTTCTTTCATACCCTTCAGATACCTCTCTCTCTCTCTCTCTCTCTCTCTCTCTCTCTCTCTCTCTCTCTCAGTTTTCATTGCTGGATCATTCTCTTCTGCTGCTTCTCTTCTTACCTTTCTTTTTCTACGTTCTCAACTAAGATTGGATTTATCCAATCCTGTAATTTTAAATAATGGAATAGCAATTTGAGATTTTTGTGAATACTTCCATCTTTCTCCCCTCACATGAATATTTCATCATGTCCTATGGTTTCAGCTCTCAAACATTTCCAATCTGCCTTCTTCTCACTCTTTCTATTGACACCACCCAACTCCAAGTTGTATTCATTTTTGAACCCAGATAATATATTTCTAATTGACTTTGTTTTGCCCTTCCCCCTTCAATTCATTCTTCACATAGCAAGAAATATGCCTTTTAAATATGCAAATTGAGTCATGTTATTTATGGCCTAAAATTCTCTCAGTGAGTTTTCACCTCAGTGTAGGAATAACACGAACATTTTATTTTTGGTGTTTGTAAGGGGCAGTGTTAGCTGCTACAACAGAGTTGACACAGAGATTTAAACAATCAAGGGCTATTCTGTGTAAAAGCTCTACAAGGCCTTATTCTGTGCTGCTTTGTTGGCTTCTCTTCTTTTGTTGCTGGCCTTTTTTTGGTCCTCTGTCCTCAGAACAAACTGACCACTTGTCTATAACTACAATTGAAGGTTACTATTTTGCACTGGTAACTTTCAAGAAATTCAGGCTTTTCTAGACAGGTTAATGACAAGAATGGGATTCAGGTAGTCTACCACCAGCCTGTACTGAAAAGGGTGAACGATCTCACCCCTGGCTTCGCCAACTCTATGATACAACCTCTTCTCTGCTCATCACACCATGGCTGCACAATCTTTGTGGCAGCTCTGACTAAACTAAGATTATGTGGCTAATCTGCGTCCTAGCCATATTTGATCCTTCCTTCTTTGAGCCCAAGAGTCTCTCTCAACAGCTCTTGGTGACTGGGCTGTACAGTACACCTGCATAGAGACATTTCTTGAAATCAGTTCATTTCTTTTCTCGACTTCTCTGTACTGATGGATTAGGAAGTGAAGAAATCAGTTCACATATTATTCCAAAGGCTATATGAAACAAAGGATACCAAATGATCATCTCAGCAGAATTTCTAGTAATTGCAATATAAAGATCAGGACTGGGGTGAGAGATTGCTCAGGGGGTAGAGGCATTTACAAGCAAAGCTTGATGGCCTGGGTTCAGTTCCCTAGTATGATGTAAAGCTAGATTCACAAAGTCTATGGAGTTCATTTGTGGCTGCAGGAGGCCCTGGTGCCTCAGCTTCCTCTGTCTTTCTCAAATAAGTAAATATGAAATGCTTTTTTAAAAGATCAGGATCTTCTCCCCAGAGACAGCTCATGTATTCCTAAGTACCAAGTGCTTGCTTTCTACAGTTTTATTTCATATTCAATATTAAATATCCCAAATATCCCATAAGGCTAACAGTTATTATTTGTTACTAAGCTTGTCCCTAGCCTACTATTTTTATGGTCCTCATCAGGTCTGTATTAGTGAAAAAAAAAAGTACAGCATTTAGCTTGTAAGTAAATGCAAACACTTAAGCCAAAAGGGAAGACTACTGCCTTATGAAGGAATTCAGAGTACAGAAAGTAGGTCTTGTATTGTGTTGCAAAGTAAAGGAAATTTACAAAGGAGACATGGAGAGAGACATAAGAAGAGAGATATAAGAAAATTTAATCTATATGGTTTTAACTTTTACAAACTATTCTTAAACTACTAATTTTTGTCAGTTTCAGTCATTATGGCTAACATTTTTGCTGTTAGTAATTCAGATTGTTATTCTGCTTATTCTGGATGGTTTATTCAGTAGCAAACTCAGTATAGACTAAAGATCCTAGCACTCATTAAAAACAATGACAAAACCCCTAGGTGTATCTTAGAGGGAGCTTGAGCATTATTTCACTTCTTTTACTTCATTCTTTCATGTGCATCTTCTCATTCTACAATCGGAACACAGACACAGTGGGGGAAAGAGGTCCTGGGACTCTGGGAGCCTACTTGCTGGGTCCCAGGACCATGTTCTGTCTTGAGTCAATTCCCAGAGCGTGAAGGGGAGAGCTACATAACCCAGGATCCGAGCCAACCATCTCTGTGTCTCTGGTGTGTGTATATGCAGTTGGCATCAACCACTTCTGCGCCCTCTGGGTGCTGGGTTGAGTCCCCAAGCCCTTTGCATCCCATATTGGTGCCTGCTCTCCTTTGTGAAGGGGGAGGGGGTGGCGATCGGGGAGCCAATTATGGCAGCTTCTTGCTGCAGTGCTCAGAGTGGCTGGGTTGTCATTCATTACCGCCTAATGTTTAGCCGCAGTCTGCAAGCACCAAGGCTGTGAGTAACCGCAGCTGAGAAGGGAATGCCTGACAGAGGCAATAAAGCACCTTCTTCTTCAAGAGGTGCCACCGCAGGGTCATAGAATTTGCATGCGTTTCCAGGTGTGCCTGGGACTCAGGTTATTAATTATTATCCAAATCACCCCCCATGTTACCTCCAAGCTCTCATTATGTCTGCAAGTACAGGTATGCTCAACTCCCGCCCGCTGCTCTCATATATTATGCCACCACTTTGTTCTGTAACTACTGAGAGCAGGAGCCCATCAGAGGGACTTTAAACAAAATAAAAGCTCTGCCTAGGAGTGCTTTCTCTTTGTTTGGCTGAGAGGTGGTGGCTATAAGGTAAAACACCTTCCCACCTAGGCAGAGCATCCATACTCATCAAGGAAGTTAGATCCTGAGATTTCCTTCTGTCATTTTGTCACTATGCATTTGCTTTGCAAAGGGCAGGAGCAGTGGGGGAGGCAGTTAGCCATGTTCAAAGTCAGGTCCTGCTGCAAACGGAGAGACAGGGGCATCTCAGAAGCAAGAGGTTAACCTGATCATTGTTGTTTATCGAGGCCCATAGAGTGCCTTTCACAAACCTCAGAGCTTTATGGCATGCACACTGACCCCATAACTCTGCCTGCAGGAGAAACACGGCTGCCCTTGCTGCAGAGGCTTCTCCTTTGTAAAATCACCAGCAATCCAGCCATAAATGATTTCCTTCTGAAGACTGGGCTGTCTCCTTGCCCTCACGACCTCTCTCCCTTCCTGCAGCATCGAAGAACAGTCTCTACTTGGTCAGCCTGGTCTTTTCTCCAACACCCGAGGGTGTGCCAAGAAACCCAAACTGCCTCCACATTCTTTTTTTATATATCTTTATTATGAATAAGTATATACATAGTATGATCAAGATCTTGAGAAGGTGTCCCCGTTTCCCTCTTCTCTGTCCCTTACCCACTGGGGTACTTCCTCAGCGAGCATACTGGATCTGTCCCTAGGTTAGGGGGTTATGAACTGCACCAGATGTAGCCAGTTTTACTTTTATTTTCCCCCCTTTGTGTATTGTTGTTGAGGGGGGCAATATCTCTGGATATTCTCCCCCACCACATTCTTTTGAATCTCATGTCTTTCCTTTACAGATTGGTACATTTCTAATAATTGATATTTATAGTAAAATTCATGCTTGAATAAGCAGCTAGTAGCACTGACTTTTATGCTAAACAGAAGTAAATACAACAGTGTAAATATAGCAGTTAGTATGTTCTTGGTAGTTCCATAAATACTGCTATTATTATTTAAATTAGTTTTAGGCCATTACCATGGGAAACTGCTTTTATATATCTCTTGATTATTATTCTACTGTTTCAAGCTAGGACTTCTCGATAGGATACACATCCAGCCTTCCTTCACCTTCCCCTTTCTGTGTGATGTGCACATTCATGTATGATGTGCATGTTATGTGCACACATGTATGCATGTTTGTATGAGTGTGTGGGTGTATATGCATGAATGTGTATGTAGGGGCCAGGAGTCCACATTAAGGGTCTTTCTCAGTTACTCTCCACTTTACTTTTTGAGACTGGGTCTCTCAATTCCCCCAGAGCTCACCTAGGCTAGACTAGCTAACTAGTGAGCATGGTGAATTCCGTCTCTGTCTCCCCAGCACTGGGATTACAGACGCATGCCACCAGGCCTGGCATTTTCCATAGGTGCTGCTGATTGGAACTCAGGTCCTAATGCTTGTACTGCAAACACATTACCTACTGAAGCATCTCTGCAGCCTTGGTGTGTGTGTGTGTGTGTGTGTGTGTGTGTGTGTGTGTGTGTGTGTGCGCGTGCACGCACACGCATAGAGGTAAAGAGATATCAGGCCCAGGGTTGGGGCTAATCAGACCCTGTTCTGCAGGAACTCATAGCCACAGAGTACCTCTATGCCCTCCACTTCATTTTTTGTGTACACCAAAACCCCTTTTGAGCAATATGGCAGAAGGCGAGGTGAGATCGAAACAGGGTCAAAAACAAGAATGAAGCAAGAACTCTAAATGATGGAATGCTTTTATAGTATTGCAAGGCTCTGAATTCAATGTTCAACACTGGAGAGAGCAAAAGAGGGGAAAGAAAGAGGAAATGAGAAAAAATATATGGTATTAAAGGAAATTTTGGCTTTGTAAATATTTGTACGGTTTGTTTACTCTGGATTTTGTTCTCAGGCCAGCACAACCTGCAAGTTTCCACACTTCAAGAAAGCCAAGTGCTTGACTGGAGATATGGCTAAAGGCCCTGGTGTACCTGTGCGCTCTCTCTCTCTCTCTCTCTCTCTCTCTCTCTCTCTCTCTCTCTCTCCTTGCAAACAAAGTATAATGAAGAAAGCAAAGCACTCTCTCGTAGGGCTGTCTCAACACATAGAATCACCATTGATGAATCTTTGGATTTCATGCAATTATATCTTACCCAGGTAATACTGTTTTTTGGCTGCTCAGAAATAATCCATCTATTCTTATGTGCATTGAAAATGAAAACTCTGAGGCAGAAAATTGAGGGTCACCATGCACCACAGCAAAAGGGCCACTTTCTCACTTGTCATAAAAATAACCCACATTGAGATTGGAAGCTAGCAGACTTTCAAGGATCTTGGGTTCTCCTCACTGAAACAGAGAAAGTAGAAATGTCAGCAGTGTACCCACTCTAGATCACTCACCTAGAATAACCCTTGCAATGAAGAATAACTCTCTCCTAGCAGGTAATGTTCACTTATTACAGATGAAAAATATGAAATGGAAGGGATCAACGAAAGTCTCTCGAGAGGCAGTGTGTAGTGTTAGTCCCACGATGAACCCACAAAGGCAACATTCTCATCACCTGCCCGTGTTTCCTTTGCAAGTGTCATGCTTCACGGTCCTCTCACTGTGGCTGCTCAAATATCTGTGTAAATTCCTCTTTGGGGATATCCTTAACAGCACTTTCTCCACTTAAAGAAAACATCAGTATCACGGCAATATCGTCACATCTGGTTTTTGACCTAGAAGGACATTACTCACCCTAATTGTCAGATTTAGCTCCAAAAACACTTTTGGCTTGGCATTGGAAATTAAAAGCTTACAAGTTTGCTTTGTTGAAGCTACCCAGACAAACTACAACAATTAAACACATGAAAACCATGGAGCTTGTTTGTATGCGTCTGTGTGTGGAGCATGCCCTGAGTGTATGCATGTGCCTCTGTCTGCTCACCTGTGAGAGTAGATACACTATGAATGTGTGTGTGCAGGTCAGAAGGTAACATTGGGTGTCTTCCTCAATTGATCTCCACCTGGTTTTTGAGACAGAGGCTCACACTGAACCTAAAGTTCGCCAATTCAGCTAGACCAGTTCTCTTGCAAGCCCCAGGAATCCTTGTCTTCACTCTTCCAGTGCTGGAAAGATGGGCGAATACAACCATGCCCAGATACTTTATGTGGATGCTGGAAATCTCAGCTCATGTCCTCATGCTTCTGTGGCAATATTTTACCCACTGAACCATCTCCCAAGCATTGTGTGTGTGTGTGTGTGTGTGTGTGTGTGTGTGTGTGTGTGTGTATGGTAAGTAAACTAATTCATGGAAGCAATATTCAGCTTATTCATGTCTCTAGGTACCTCCCCATTGGGTCTTGCTTCACTCTTGTTTTCGACCCTGTTTCGATCTTACCTTGCCTTCTGCCGTATTGCTCAGATAGGGTTTTGGAATATACAAAAAGTGAAGCAGAGGGCATAGTGGTACTCTGTGACTGAGTTCCTGCAGAACAGGGTCTGATTAGCCCCAACCCTGGGCCTGATATCAAAATAAGGGGCTGGCATGTGGGTTCTCTCTCTTTACCTCATGCTATTCTGAAATCGTTGTGGTATGTAGAGCCCTCCAAATGGTGGGATGAACCAAGGTTTCTGCATTGTATCATCTTTCAGCTTGAGCTCCAGTGCTTTCTTCTCACGATTTGCCTCATATCAGCTTCATTTTCCTAATGAAGAAAGGAGATGCCCAAACCATGAAGATGGAAATTAGGTTGTCAGTGATCAGAGGAAGCAAGTTGGAAAAACTCGAAAACATTGTTCTCAGTGGTGACAAGTGACATCAGGACTATATAAACCTCCTTGAGGTCCTCATCAGCTCTTGAGGAAGATTCTGGGCTTTCTATAACTGTGAGAATAGAGACTTGCATGATTGTTAGGATAGTATAGATGCAAGTTAGAATGGCAGGGAAAACTTGGGAAATAGACAATAATTCTATAATGTTCATTAAAAATGTTAAACGTAGCATTTTTATATTCATGCTTCTCCTTGGTGTCTGCAAGATAATGTATCAAAGAGCTCTTATCCCTGAGTGACATTCAGTAACCCCATCAGAATGTCAAGAAGAGAAAGCAAATTGCATGAGACATGATGTCATCTCTATCACACCTTCTATTTCCCAGGAAGCATTACAGGGGAAGTGGCAGATTAAATATGAGGACTGCTCTCATGGCTAGCCAGAGAACCTTCCCCAGGGAGATTGTGGTAGACTCTTGAGAGACTCAGAACTCCTCAAAGCAGAACATAAGAGGCTGCCAAGAGCTCAACACTAAGTTGTTTTTTGAGGTAGGGTCTCTCTCTAGCCCAGGCTGACCTGGAATTTACTCTGTAGTTCCAGGTTGGCCTTGAACTCACAGCAATCCTCTTACCTCTGCCTCTCAAGTGCTGGGATTAAAGGCTTGAACCACCATGCCAGTTTAAAGTAGACTTCTAACACTCTCTGCAAGACTCATGGATCACTGCAGAAAAGGGTGTGGAAGGAATGTAAGAGCCACAGGATAGGAAGGTATCTCAGGAGGCTTTATTCTTTCCACTGGAACCAAATGGTACATCCATGATTTACAGTGACTACTGATATCCCACTGAAGAGGAACCTGGGGGGGGGGAAATGGAGGTGAGGGAGAGGAGACATAAGAAGATGACAGGACTGCAACATGACTCGTTTACAACATGTTCATGAAAATTAAAAATAGAACATTGACTATCTGGCAACTTTTTAGTGTGATCTTTGCAGAGTCCTGGTAAATCAGAAATGTTTAAATAGGGAAATACTAATTTTGATTTCCAAAACAAAGAGAAAAGGGTCTGACTTTCACATATCTTGAGAAGGTTCTCATTGATCTCAGCAAGATATTCCCTATACAGTCTGAAGGAATCCTTAAGTAGTTGCCGAATTGACTAGGGATTTAGGAGGTCCTTGGGTTCACAGGGAAAAGTCATGCTACACTGGCTCTCCATATTACCTGGAAGGTATTATTAGATTACTATATCGAGAAAATGAGGTAGGCCGGGGGTAGCTGGGTTTCAGCAAGGCGTGTAACAAGCTCATCACAGCACTCTCTGGACAAAGAGGAATATGAACCTCCACAAGACAGCTGAGTTCGAGGCCGCATAAATGACTATATGCAAAAGTTAACTAATGAATGACCACAGTGTAAATGGGATTGTGAATGGTTCCCACTAGTCTACTGTCTTTGTTGATTCTTTTTATTGTTAAGGCAGAGTATCACTCTGTAGCCCACAATACTTAGCTCAAAATTTTTTTTTTAATTAAGGTAGATTTGATGAAAATATTTCATTAAAGTAGTCCAGGATTCAGGAATTTTTTGATCTCGGTGTGATGTGGACTACATCTCTCTTTTTTGCTTTTCTTCATTCTCTGTGAGAAATAGCAAGTGTAATAGTGACAGAATTTCATCCAAAAGGGTCATTTCCTTTCCCACATTTTGTCCTGACATTCTGGTGAATTTCACATATAGGAAACTCCCTCATGGGCATATTTAGGCACCCATTAGTCCCAGAACAATGTTGTAGGAAAATAAACCACACGGTAATTATTAATTGCTAAAAGAAGTATGAGGCATTGACAAGGCTCAATAAGATGTGTGAAAATTCATGACAGGCATGTGATTTGACACCTACTTCTCTGACGTTCACTTTATACACTGGTAGACAGAATAGAACCAGAGACTACTTATAATAACCCACATTCTTCCTCCTTTGATCTGTCCAAACTTGTTTGTAAGATGTCCAGCCTTCCAGTTACCTGGAAGCTTATCCCCATCAGTACTTCAAAGGACTATTATAGACTACCTTGACATTTTCTCTCAAAAACAGGTTTGGTAGTACTTTCCCAGTTTTCATAGATTAGAATCCTGGGGAAGAGCAGGGTATAAATCAGCTCTGTACATCAGTAACACTCTCTTATCACCAAGTGACCAGACCCTTTGTCTTTGAACCCAAGATCCATTGAAAGTAGAAGGTGGACTTTGTGATTCTCTTGGAGGTACAGTGACCAATCCCAGACCAACCAGAAGGCAAAATCATCCTGGTCATAGAGCAATTCCTTCAGAGACAAAGAAAGGTTCTGGCTTTGTATGTCTTTGCCCTTTTCAGTTGAAATCCACTTTCAGAACAAACCCAGAATGTTTGTCTTCTGGGAGATCCTAGATCCATCCTTCTACCTGGCCTTTGAAAGGAATTTCATCACGATTTGAAAATGGGCAACTCCTTCATTCTACCCTGATGCCTGGACGCAGCATACATTTCTGTCTTGAGTCTTTGCCAGGGCAGAGTTTAATCTGCAGGACACAAGTCACACACTGTGGTTGCTTCTCTTGCCGGCTTTTTCACCTGACTTGAAGTGGGAGGTGTGTTCTGGGTCCTCATACGTAGGCTACTGCTGTGCTCAGCAGGTGTGTAGGGACCACTTACAAAGCCTGTGTAGACTGCCCTCCATTTCCCTTGAGATTCATTTGCACCTGATGTTTCCCATCTTTATTCTTGTCTGTGGGAGTCATAGCTGAGGAGACTCCTATTTTGACTTCCCAATACACTTATGTAGAAAGCTACTACATGAAAACAAGCGTTTATCTTAGGAATTATTCCTCAAAATTTTCTTTTACAGATTTATGTTAATGGTAACCTCAGTCTCTGCTTGGAGCACTGTTTTTTTTTTTTCTTTCTTTCTTTCTTTTTTTTTTTTTTTTTTTTTTTTTTTTTGTCTTTGCAGTTAATTCCCATCTCTCCATTTTTCCTGGTGGAAACGTGCTGATTTTATTTGGGATGGTCATGAGCCTGTTGAAAGCCAAGGTGCACATGTGACCCAGTTCTGGTCAGTGAGGTGTATTTGTCAGTTACTGGGTGAGGTTTCTGGGAAAGCTTTCACAAAGGACAAAGCCACCTCATGTGTCCTCTCCCCTTTGCTCTTTTCTTCATTCTGTCTGTAAGAGAGACAGGCATAGCTGCATCCGGAGACCATCAGAAGAAACTGCACAGTGCCGATGGCAGAGCAGGAAGCGAGAAAGCCACCTTACAATGCCGCACTGGAGCCCTCAGGAGGTGGCAGAGGAATGTCCATTCTCGAAGGAATGGTCTCCTGTCTCCTATGACTTACTGATCAATAGAGTTCTCAGAGAACCCTATGCCTTTCTGCCTGGAATGAAGAGGCAACACACAACCCACATGCAATAATGTGAAATCAGTGGGCTATTCCCCATTGCTTCCCCAACTCTCAGAAGACTTGATTGAAGGAGGGATCAGTAATGGAAGGAAGTAAAACTAACATGATGTTTCCCTGAGATTTCCCCAATATGTCAAACTACAAGTCTGCCCTGGTTTGAAGCCTAAATCGCATGATGTAGCTGAATTCACCTGTCCCTCTTGGAGCTCTGGCTAGAGTGTGTAGGAGTGAGGAAGGACTGGATGCCCGAGGCTGACTATTCCTTCCTGCACGAGGTGGAGCACCAGCCATGAGCCTGGGACAGCTGGATGGAGATGAGACAGGAGGAAAGCTCACCCTCGGGTGCTTTCTAAAGGTCCGACAGCCTGTTTGGACGCCCACAGTGTGGAGCACTAATTTTTGGAATCTGTGAACTTATAAGAATCGCTGTTTATGAGAAACCCTTTTTAGGGTCTGGGCCAGAAATATAAGCATAAGTGAAATATGAAATGACAGTTACAAGGCAATTGGTAGTGACAGAGTCTGCCGAACTAGGCACGACAAGCTGGCTTAAGGGACTGAGCCAGTATTTTCAAAATATTCTGCCAACTCCCCTCCTCTCGCTCCCCAAACACATGTATGGAGAGTCACCTGAATTCAGAGGACATGTTTGTGCTTCTTTTATTGAGGATGACAGCAAGAGGAAGAGAACGACAGGGGAACTTGGAACAAAAGCATGGGAGGCATTTTTCTTACTGTATCAGGATTTCAAAAGAAATTGCTCAGTAACCCCAAGATCTAACTGGGACGGAATTGAGTGGGGCCTCTCACAACTGGTGAGACAAAACCAAACTGTACGTTTCCTCTCCTGTAATTATGTCCATATTTTTCCCCTGCACCACCCCCCCCACCTGGTGTGCTCTGGTTTCTGTGACTCTTTGCTGTGCCTAACTTGATGGGTGATGAAGTGCATTCGTGTTAGGTGCTTTTTTGTTAGTCGTCTGACCCCGGAGACCACAGTCAATAAGTGTTTGGTGAACTAATGCAGGAGACTTCAATCCTTCCTGGTAATAATGATGACGATGTTAACAATAAGAACTATGGTAATAATAGTCATGGCTATGATTTATGGAGTGATTATTGTAAGACATTACCCATGGTTGATTGCCACTTCACAAGAAAGAGGAGATGACTGTGTGCAGTGGGGGTGTTATAAAAGGGGAGGTGGCTGTTGTGGTGTGGGGGTGTCATGAAAACTAGTGAAGCCAAGCAGTTTAAAGTGACAGAAAGCCTGTGGTCAGGGCAAAGCCAGCCTCCCCTGCGAGAGGGATTCTTTGTGCTCTGCTGTACCATTTTGGGGGAGTTTGAGGACTGTTTAGTGAACCCTAGGATATCCATGAAAACAAACATTTCAGAAAGAAACTTAAAGAGAAAGGAAAGGAAAGAAGGAAGAATGGAAAAGAGAGAGAGAGAGGGAAGGAGGGAAGGAAGGAGAAAGCAATGAAGGGCTGGTAACTAAGCAGCTAACTCCATCCACAGCATCACAGCATAGCTAATTTGGGGTCCCCAGACAGGGTGTTTGTGGAGATAATGGGTGCTAGAAGTTTCCTGCAAATCCTCTTGCTTTGAACGGTAGAAGAACAAGAAGAGGAGGAGCCATGTCTTCTCTTGAGTTCTTTGCTGGTGATGTTCTAAAGTTGAGGGGAGCAGGGGAATGACAACGGGGGGATTGTCTTAGGAACAGGCCCTACAGAGGACTAAAGAGGATTCCAGATGAGCATTCCTAGGGTAAACCTCATCCCCTTCCTCACTCGCCACTCCCAGCCCACATCTTCCAGAAACCTCCTTGGGGCTGAACTGGAGAGTTCAGACTGCGGCTGACTTGTAGGAATATAAACATCAGCACAGTTCCCCTGGGAATGGAGCTTGAACTGCAGCCCCGTTGTAATTTATTAATCGCAATTATTTCAAGATGAAAATGTAAGCTATTTGGCCACACACACATGTTCTACATAAAAAGCTTCAAAATAAAAGAAGAGCAATTTCCTGTGTAGTGGGGGGGGGCAGAGCCTGGAGACTTGGGCATTAGTTGGGAAGAGACCGGGACCACAGGGCCCTAGTACAATCTTAGGCTGAGGATGCATTTGTGTCTTTGGGGTCTTTGTTATTTCAATGGTGAAATCACCGGCTTGTGGTGTCCAAGTTACCTGTGGGGCTGGTTTAACACAAAGAAAAAAAAACCCTACAGACTTGGAGGTGTCCTTTAGTATCTTCATCACCACCTTCATCGTCTACAGGGGTCACAGAGCTGGAGAGACTTTCCTTTCTGCAAAGACCCCCATACTGCCCAGAGGACCCCAGGTCCGTCTTTGACTTCCAGAAAATCACAATGTAGGTGCAGGAAGGCAAATGTGCTAATCAGCCATTGGGAATGAAAATTAAACCTCCTTGTGAAATTCCAAGTGCACAAGAGTCGATTTGCAAGGAAAAAAGAAGTGTGGTCTCCGAGTGGAGAGGGAACCAAAAGAACACTGGCTAATGTCACTGTCCGTGGATGCACTGCCTGGGGAGGGGATGAAGGAACCAGCCTTGTGACCTCACAGCAGCTCTGATCACCTGCACATCAACAACATCGCTCAATGGAAGAAAAGTCTGCAATCTCTCTCTCTCTCCCCCCCCTCTCAATTCTTTCAAGATAGATGCAAGGAGACCCAGAGCATTAGAAAATTAGGACGGTCTCAAAGGAAAGGAGGCTCTTGATCTCTCAAGTTCCTTTCTTTCTGGATCCCAAGAGAGACTTGAGACCTTCTACAGGATTCTCAAGGTGAGGCAACAAGCCCGCTGCTCCAAGGACCATGGGTCATGTGTAAGTAGATCATCAAAAGGGAAGCCCTCACTGGCCATGCCCCTCTCCTGCCCTGGCTTTCCCCTCCCGATTAGTGATGCTTAAGAGATGGCAAGTCTATCAGGGCTCATGAGGAGGTCTTCCTGCACACTCAGGGAGTGTCATCAATCGTGTGCTTTCTCAGACTCAGAGCAGCTGAGAGTGAAGATGACCCCTTCCCTCCCCAGCCCTTCCTAGAACTCTCTTGTCTTTCTCTTCCTCTCCAGCACTTTGCAGCATGTCAGGTGGTGGCATTGGAAGAGATGACATTTGCATGAAGCACTTCAAGTGAAGCGATGGAAACAGAAGACTAGGAAAACGGTAACAGACACTTTTCTCCAGTGTTCCTGGCTCTGGGGACTATATATACATAGTAGATGATAAGAGAGACTATAAGAAACACTTAATATTGTTGCACTCTCTGCAGGACAAAAATGACTTATGGGCTTCATATTATGTATGGGAATATCAGACCCTTCTCGTAGACAACCAGTTGTCCATTTTCCAAAGTACCAAATGTGGATATTCTATTGAGTGACGAGAGATAGTGTGTCGCCTTCCCTATCTGCATGGGCCCATTTTGTGTTTCCCTTTTCGTTTCTGGAAAGAAGCTTTATGTTGTAACTGTCAACATCTCTTATGCAGGAAAAGACCCAATTGCTCTATGTAGGAGGCAAAATTGATACCAGTAACTAGTGATTGCGAACCGAGCCCGTTGAATATACATCCTTTGAGTATTTTATATGTCACTATATTTGTAAGTCAAATGTGCTGCATGCTTATTTTTCATTAGAAGACCCCCTAATCTGGGCCACACAGCTTCAAGTCCTGAAAGACACTCTTGTCAGATGGGATAATAATATCATTTTTAAATTTCATGAAATTTATTGAGGCATACAAATCATGTTTTGGCACTGGTTCAATATTTAAACATTTCAATCTAACACATCATAAGGTTGTTTTTTATTTGGAGATGGAAGAGAGAAAATTATTTCTCTGTGCCATGAATGCTTCCAAATACTTTTTTTTTTGAATCTTGTTCTTTACTATAATACGTGCTTTTCAAAGATTTTGACACTGGGCTTTGTTCAGAGAAACGAGGAAGGTCATGAAAAATGGCTCTTTTATCCTTCACTCGGCATCTCTGTGACTGGTGCGGAATCAGATAGGAATGAAAGATTGGGCTGGTTTAACTCGCACTGGAAAGGCTGTGGAAGACAGAGCTGCTTGCAAAGGGCCTTCCAATGCACAGACTCTTTGGTTGGTTGCAACGAGCCAGTCAGGCCCAGAAATATTGTTTTCAGGAGTCGGTGAAGCCAAAAATAAACAGCTGCATATGCCAGCCTGGCTAGGGCCTGCCTTGCTCTTGCACACAAGGTTTCTAGGATATTCTACATTATAACCTAGGGATTGTGTGAATATATAGGTGATGTGTGTGTGTGTGCACGCAATCATAAAATAAATGAATTCTAATGGTGAGATTAGCTCTGTTCTGCATTCTAAAGACTCTTGTTACATTCAATGTGAAATTATATTCTTTTTCTCACTATAAATTTTTTTTCACATTTTTGGTATGTATGTATGTATGTATGTGCATGTGGTATAGTATGTGCTCTATGCATGTGTGTGTGCGCACGCGTGCAGATATGTGTAGATAAGCCTCACTCAGGCCACAGCAGCGAGTTGGGTGCCCCCCAATTGTCCTTCTGCCTTGCGCCCCTGAGATAGTCTCTCACAGAAACTGGTACTTCCCCAGCCCCAGCAAACCTCCTGCCTCTGCTGGCCCCAGAGCTGGGGTTACAGGTATGTGAGACCATGCCAAGCTTTTGAAGTGGGTGGCAGGGATTGAACTCAGGTCATTGAACTTGTGCACCAGGCACTCTTACACCCTGAGCCCCCTTCCCAGCCCTAGTTTTCCTCATTCTCACGAACACCTCTATCATCAGAAGGAGAGCTGATACTCTTCTGAGGAAAAAGAAGACTTGAGAAAATATGTTTCCAAAGGTCCAGCCTAGTTCGTGAAAAAGATGTTTGCTCCTATACTACATGAGCCTGAGAGGATGGATTGAACTTCTGAGTTTTGGAATTCTTTTCTGGAGTAAGCATGAACATTTTGTTTGCTCAGGGGAGAGATGGCGAAGCACTTCTCCATCACCAGTGCAAACACACCCTGGGTTTTCCTTTTAAACAGAGTTTTGAAAAATAAATACCACTCAATGCATTCATTTAACACATGCAGTGGTTATTTATCTATTTCCCCTAGTGTGTGACTATTGCTGCAATCACTTTTACGTTTTCATCACCCCAGGGAGAAAGCCTACATTCCTCCAGCATCACCGGCCAGCCCACAAAACCTCCCAGGCTTAGGTGACTAGGAACCTACCTCTTGTTTCTATGGGCTTGCCTAGTCTAAATAATTCCCATCAATGCAATCACATAATATGTGGGCTTTTGCCTTCCAATTTGCATCATTTTTTCAAGTTTTAGCCATGTTGTATATACTCTGTTCTTTTATTGATGGATATTATTTTCTTCTAAGGATGAGTTGGTGGGTGTTTGGGATTATTTCACTTTTTAGCTATCAGGAACAGTGCTTGTATGAATAGTCTTGAAGAACTGTTTTGTGTGGGTTTATGTTTTCAAATTCTTTTAGATCATTACTTCACAGTGGAATGGCTGGATCTGATAATAATTTTAGCTTTAATCATTTTGTTTGCATGCACATGTGTGTGGTGTGTGCATGTGTGACATACATGCGTGTTGCACGAATGTGCATGTCATTGAAGGCCAGAGGTTGATGCTCAGCTTTTTCCTCAATCTCCCCCTTATTTTTTTCAAGCCAGAGCTCACCAATTCAGTTATACTAGCTATACGAGAGCCCTAGAAGATTTCCTGTCTCTACCTCCCAGCGAAGTGAGTTCAGGCACAGGCCACCACACCTGGCTTTTACTATGGGTGCTAGGGATCCAAACTGAGGTCCTCATGCTTATGTGGTGAGCATTATGCTGATTGAGTCATCTTTCCAGCCCTTAAGTTTCATCGTTTAATGGATGGCCATGCTGTTTTCCAATGAGGCCTTGCAATTTTAGATTTCTACCAGCTAGGGTATGAGGATTCCCAGTTCCCTGCATTGTCATTGACTTTTTGATGATCGCTATACTGGTTTGTATGTAGTAGCATTTTATTATGATTATGGTTTGCAGTTCGTTGATGGCTGAGGCAGAACATATTTTCATATGTTTATTGGACATTTGAATGAATATCTTTAGAGAAATAGCTGCTTAGATATCGTGACCATTTTTAAATTGGGTTATTTATCTTTTGATTGTTGAGTTGTAAGACTCATATATTCTAGATAGAAGTCCTTTAACTGCTATATGATTAGCAAAAATTTTATCCAACTTTGTTTCTTTATGTTTTTAAGGATTTTTTTATTGTGTGTGTATGATGTATATGTGTTCATGTATGTGAATGTGGGCATCTATGTGCCAGCATAGAGATTTTTAATGCTGCTTTTGTCCAATTATCCATTGTTTTCAATTTTCCCTCCTACTTTTGGTGTCATAACATGCTTAAGTTTTGTATGAGCCATCAAAGACATTTCCGGATGCTTGGATTCAGGTTGCAGCAGGGACCCTGAAGGAGAGCAGTGTTGATGCTGGTGGAGCTCCAGGAGCACAAGTAAATTTAAACAACCCCGGCCACCGGTTCAGGCATTTTCAACACACACCAAAGTGACTCCATATAGCGGTGGGGAAAGTGTGTCATGAGAATTGCTGTCTAAACCCTTCCCAGTATGTCTAATATGTGAAACTCTTAAGATTTAGGATTTCATTGTATGCATTTATTACTCAGAAATATTCTCCAATGTGTTGCCACCAGGTGGCGACAGCAGCAGCAGTTAAGGAACCCTCTCAGTGAGTCGCAAGAATTATGTTTTATCAGAGACCTGGTCTTTCCATCTAGTCCTTCACATTCACAAGAATTTTTTAAGGCTGTTTAACAGAGGAATCTTTCTAATTAGACCGATGTCTAACATTTAGAACACACATTTAAGAAGCAATATAGAAAAGAAGATTGAACGTTTACTGAGCACTTGCAATATGCCTTTATATACATTCATACGCATTATTATTTATTTTAAAATCAGGGATGACTGTCACAATTGCACAGTGTCCTTTGTATGGACCCATGCTAAGATTCTCTGCGTCATTCCAATCTTAGTATATACGCCTCCCAATCAAGCCTTGGGCTACTTTGTCTGCCTCTCCCCAAGCTCTCTCAACATGCCTTCCATGTGGTCCGCTTAAAGACTCCATGGTTACGCACGGACACATGGAGGTGACCTATCAGAGTTCAGGCTGCCTGGCTGGGAAGCCTACCAGCCTGCTACTATTACATATATGCTGTGGCTTTCTGTCAATAAAGAAAATAAAACTTTATGTTAAGCTCATCAGCAAGCATCCCCCATACCAAGTATCATACTCAGTCATTCTCATAAATGGAAATACAGTTTGGAATTTTCTAGGAATCCTCATTGCTATTAATATTATTTAATATTTAGTCCCTCTAACTTGGTAAGTATCTCTTTTCTTGCTCATGGGATAGACACTTCCTTGCTGCAGCCTTGCCAAGGCAGATCCCTGTGTTTACTGTGGCCTTTTGGCCAATGTAGCTTTAGATGTATTTTAATGTTTTTGTTGTAGCCTTTGATAGGTGCCTGTTCTCTGCCCGCATCCCCAGATCCACAGCTTAGCTGGAGTTATTCACTCAGATATTGTTAAACGTGAGCCAAGCCAGGTCAGTGAGGACGTCTCCAGAAGTTCCCGGATGAGAAGCATGGTGCCTCTATGAGTGGTGCTTTATAGAGCAGGGGGTCTAACTCTGTGGACCTGCTGCTTGCTAGTTTTCCTGGGGGATGTAACTCCTTTTCTTCAGTTTTTAAATGACTCCAGTGTTCTTAAAGGGCAGCTTCTCTTCTGACCAATTTCAATGGAGTTATTTAACCAATACATATAAGCTGTCAGATTCATGAACTATCTTTCCTCCCTTCCCTCTTCTCTTCCTTCCACTGCCTTATTTTTTCCTCTTCCCTTTTCTACTTCATTGAGGAAGACTTCCTTCTGTTCTGACTACATTCACATATGGTTACTCAGGTCTTCTTGATCTCCTAACCTGTATGTTTTCTCTTTCCATGACGTTTTCTTTCTTATAACAAAGACTGTGCATGATGATATATGCATCTCCAGAGGAATTGCTCTTTGGGGATTTTGACTTTATATACAGCCAGCCCTCAGGATCTGCGGGATTTTCAGCCACAGATACATTCAGCTAAGACTTGAAAGACTTGAAAATATTTGAATGAAACTATCTCTACTGAAGCTATTCAGACTCTTCTCTTATTACTCTCCAAAGAATCCAGCGTATCAACTGTCTAACCATAGTCCATTTCTCTGTATTTTGAAAGTGGTCATTAGGCTTCTATGTTCATATGCTATAAGAGAGATCCTAAAACCAACCTCCAGCAAACCAGGATACATACTGAAATAATATTTGGATTTAACAAAATTGTAAAGAGTCCCTGGACTCTGAGATGTCCATCTCAGTATTTAGATGGCCGTCTCAGTATTTAGAAGGATTGAATATACATGTGTGCCAATTTTTCTGACTGAGATTTAGGAACGTGAAACAAGGTAAAAAAGGGTAGAGCTGAAGGCGATGAAAACAAATCTACCAAGATTTGAGGGCCAGTGTTTCTCCACAGCCACAGAGCAATGCCTAAGTGCCACGTGCATTGCATGCAGCATTGTCACCCATCCGTGGAGACACATAGTCTTTTATGTAATGAGGCAACATCCACACATACAGATAATTTAGCTCTTATTTTCTTTAATGAATCAGTATTAGATTAAAAAACCTTTGATGACAATGAAATTAGTCACTTTCAGGCTGGACTGGGCACAGTGGCATACACCTTTAACACCTCCTCAGGAGCTGGTTTAGGAAGTCATTCTATAGAACTCAGATAATAAGCAGCTGAAAACAAAATGCTAAAGAAGCAAATAGGTAAATCATTTGCAACAAGCTGGCCATGGAGGAAAAAAGCCTGTGCGATTTTTTTTGTACTTCACTATCCTTTTTTTTTTCACCCATCCTCAATTTTTAAATTAGCAACAAATGTAACAATAAAATCCAGGAGAGAATTGAAAACGGGTCATGAAAAGCTAGCTGTGTGACCTTCAAGATTTTCTGAAGAAGCTCAGACCTTGTGCATGAGAGATTGTGATCTGCAAATAAAAGCAGGCCTGCCTGGGAAAGGAGTACTCCAAGCAGGAATGACATCTACCATGACAGGAAGGGAAAGACACCAAGCTTGGCTAACCCTTTCACGCCCAGAAGGTTTTGTGTCATTTTTATACTCTTTTATATTGAAGATGGACAATATGATTCTTGCATATGCAGATGTAGAGTAAAAGGACCAGTACAATCAATCCAGTCGGCGTACCCAGCTCCCCATGTTACAGTCACCATTTGGTGTGGGTGTGCAGTAAAGCCATGCAAATCTACTTTTGTAGTCAAGCTCCAGTAAACAATGTTATTAACTATGGCCATAATCCTATGATTAGATATCTAAACCATTCACTTTCTCTGCATATATATATACATTCCCATCTGATTGTGTATATATAGATATAGATGTATATTTTTTCAGCCTTTATAATAAGAAGTCCAGTCATTTATGACAACCATGATGGAACTGGAGTACATTACGTTAAATGAAACATGCCAGACTTGCTTAGGAAGTTACCAAGTGGTCCCATAAGCTATTAACAGTATTTCTAGAAATTTATAAAAATGTATAGATTTCCTCAGGAAAGGATAGATATGCACAGGAAAATAGGCTTAGCTATTCCAATCGGCTTAATGATTTGGATTCAGGGTCTCCTGGTAAGGTAATAAAACCATTGCCTATCTCTAATGGTAGATCATACCAGCCTCTCATGGATACTCCTTACCTCCTTTTCAATGAGCCTCTACCAAGAATGGGGGACAATGACTGACCCCTTAACCAGCCCTCAAATCCCAAGGGAAATCCCTTTTTCCCTCTTCCTCTAGGTAGACTATCTCAGCTGTGTGTTCTCATAATTTTCTCAGGCTTCCTGTATGTTATTCACTTTAAAATATTCATTCTTACCTGGGTATGCCTGTAATCCTAGCACTGAGGCAGGAGAATCGCCTTGACTTTGAGACCAGCCTGCGCTTTCCAATGAACTCAAAGCCAGCCTGTATCTTGAAAAACTTGTCACACAAAAGACTTCTCTTTCCATTTCATTGGATTCATTCCTTCATTCACATACACCCTATGCCCTCCCCATGTGTCTTCCATATGAGGGCCTCACAATGGTGGATGCAGAGACCACTAGGGGATGCTCCCTGGCCTACAACAGAGCTTACAGCTTCAGGAAGCAAGCAGCTCACAGGTAAATGGTGAAAGCTTCAGAGGAGGAAAATTGTGAGGTGAAAGCAATGTTGTTAAGTGAACTCTGGCCACATGGTGACAGTGAGGACATTCCAAATAGTATGGAGATGAATATTTGCACAATGTGTTGGAGGCAACTTCTGGAGGCTTCTATGGGATGGAGTGCAGCTGTTCAGAAGCGGGAGAAGAGAAGGCTCTAAAAGTAGATATGGATCCCAGGCTTCTAAAAGGCTTTGTGGATGTCAGAGCAGTTGTGATGCAGTGTATCCAGGGTGGGATGGTGAGGGCTGACAAAGGACCATTCAGAAGGCTTGGATGTTTAGGACTTTGCATGCCGGGGTTCTGGGAGCCTGAGGCCTGCTTGGATCCTCACTCCTCCTCTGTGCCTGGCTGGGGTCAGTGCACAGTCTACACTTATCTTGCAAATAGGTGATCAGGCAGTTCAGAAACTCGAGAAAGATTTTATTAACTTGCTTCTTTCAGAGATTGTGTTTTGATGGAAAAAGAAGGAAGAGAGAGAGAGAGAAAGAGAGAGAGAGAGAGAGAGAGAGAGAGAGAGAGAGAGAGAGAGAGAGAATGAAATCAATAAAATCTATGTTAGCTTGTGGCCATGGAGTGATGGAATGGTTCATTTTAGGTGTCGACTTGTCTGGGTTCAGGAACAGCTGGAAATAGGGGAAAGAAGTCTCTTTGGGTGGGTTTGTGAAGGGGTTTCCAGAGGAGACCAGTGTGTGAATCTGAGTGGACAATGTTGGGGCGCTCCGTCCTCAATGTGGGTGAAACCCAACTAATTGGCCATGGCCCCAAGAGATCAAAAACAAACAGAGGCCAATGACTGCACCCTCCTCTGGTTCTAAGGCCTTGGTATTTGCACCAAGAAGCCATAGGTGGGATGCGTGTACCAAGTTCTCTGTCTTTGTAACTGTC
>PVHP010028667.1:0-22905 GCA_004024765.1 Zapus hudsonius | reverse complement strand
GAGGTACAACCCTCAAGTGCGGGACAGAGAGGTAAGAACTTAGCTTTGTCCCTGGATGTTCTGGTACCACCGATGCTATGAAAGAGGGGGGTCATTTTGGCAGTTCCCGAGGAATGGCTGACACACGAGCATCTTCTCGGTGCCCTCGCCTGACATTCTGGAAAGGTGCTGTGGGCCACAGATGGGGAACCAAGTGGGAAGCTGAGAACAAGGGAGGCATTTCTCTTCACTGAATTATGAACACACCCATCTCCACTTTCTCGGGTTTTATTTACTAAGATAAACCGGGTGTGAAAGCCACACCTGCTGCCATGTAGTCAGCTCGGGCCAAGAGCTATTAGAGAAGGCCTTGGGCCACTGAGCACATGCATGAGTGTAGCCATCAATAAGTTATGCTTAAGCTAGCTCTGCCTAGCGGCTCCGGACAGAAGGGTGCAAAGAAATACTTTCTAAATTCCAGGTAGCCTTTCTTACCTGCAGGAAGAGTGAGGGAAGGCATATGGTGTGTAGCCTAAGGGACCGTCCTGCTCTGATGTGTCAGTCAGCCTGTGATACCGCAGTCAGATTCCCAGGTTGGAGGGAGAGTTCCTTAAGGTGATTGCTGGCTGTACTTCCATTTAGGGCTCTGCTAGTGTGCATTCTGGTCATTTGTGAGGGAACACAGAAACAATTGAAAGCATGGTTTTGGTATTTATCTCGTACTCACCTGCCCACCACTTTGAGAGCAACCCAGGACTGACCTGTGGCTCTCTCTCTCTCTCTCTGAAGCTTCTTGTCAAAGAGACAATGCATGGTGGGGTCGCTCACAGCAGCTGGAGGGATGTTGTGCTGGGCAGCCCAGGCCCTGTTCCTGGAAGAGCATCTGGAACCCCTCTTGATTCTGGAACTGAGCAGAAGTAACACTGGCCCTGCATAGGGGGTGCAGTCATTTCAGAGGAGGAAACAGATGCCGTTCAATGACATGAACACCAGGGAAGGTTCCACGGAGGGCAGCAGGAGGTGAGCATGTGTGGAGGCGTTGGTGCCTGTCAGAGGAGTAACTGAGCTGGGATTTATCAATCTGTAGGAAATCAGAGATGGGCTGGGCGCAGGGTCTGCTCTGGGAAGGCAGCTGGAGCCAGGGCCCCTCAGCAGGCTTGATTGTGGGGAATGAGGTTGATCATGTTTTACAAATCAGCCCAAGTTTGTAGTTTGTATTGAACAAATGTGCTAAAGGGAAGCCGATATCTCCAACTCATCACAATATCCCCAGCAACTCCCAATAGCTGAGCTCTTTCTGGGGCCCTGGCCCTTGGGCTGTGGCTGGAGGCTCCCTGTTTAAACCACTTCTCTGCCACCTCCCTGCCTGTGTCCACCATGTACCTCATGGATCTGCCCTGCTCTTCTCTGGAGCACCTCCATGGCCTAAGACACTGTTACCCTCTGTTAGCATCTCAGAGCCCTGCGTGCATTCCCCTCTCCCCTTCCCAACTGGCTATAATTGAGGCTTCAAAGGTCTTGCTTCCTCCAAAGAGCACAATGAGTGGTCTAGCCCACCTGATTCCTTCCCTTCACCAGCCTCTACCTTTGCCCATCTGCCAAGACCCTTCTCTCACAAGGCAGTTTCCTGTCCCCCAGAGGGGCATATATATAAGGCCTCTTCAGGCATTCCTTCCTTTTTTCTCTTGGCTTCTTCCTGAACTAAAGTACATGGCTCCTTCTCCCCCTCTCTGTCTCTATCTCCCTATCTCTCCCTCTACTGCGTGGCCTCTTCCCTCTTTCTTTCTTTTTCTCTTATTCCTTTCATTCTCTGTCTTCTTATCAGTTCAGAGTCCAGTTTGACTTTCCCATCTCCCTTTCTCCCATTTTTGATATTCCGACCTGGGTTTTCCAAAGTTCTCATACACCTGCCAGGGGCCCTGCCCTGATCCCAGCTTCTGTCCTCCACCTTTTTATCCCAAATCATGAGCTCTCCCACTGCCCTGCTCCAAACCTCTCAAGAAATAAACTTACCTACTGCAAGAAAGCTGTGTCTCAGACACTCTGTGACCAAACCCAGCACCCTGAACCTGAACACCCTCCCTTTACTGCAGATTCATGTATGACTCTTCCTTCAAAGCTTGTTCACAAGTCATCTCCTGTCTACGGCTTCCAGGCATCCTTGCTCCCGGCCTGTCCATAGTCACTTACATAAACTTCTCTCAGTTGTTCTTACTACTGACTTAGTAAAGGATTGGTGAACTGTTCTTTTATATATATATTGTCCATAATGAATTACATTATTTAGTGGGCAAACAATGAGTTGTTATCCCCAATTCCCCAATGCCTTCCCTCCCCATCTCCAATCAGCTGGATATCCTCCTCTGTGGGTCGTCTGGATCCTTCCTTGTGGCAGGGGACCATGGATAGCCTAGTACTCAGCCTGGTTCTCCTGGCCCAAATGTGTTGTTACTGAGAGGTGCCATGCCTCTGGATAGTCTCCCCCACCACGGCTCTCACAATCTTTCCGCCCCCCTCTTCCGCTCAGTTCCCTGAGTTGTGGTGGGTGACTATTAAGGCTGCTTTAATGTTGTGAGCTTAGGGGTCTTTGTGTCGAAAATTGTTTCTGTAACCCTAGCTTATCCTGTGTTGATTGAATGGTTGTGGCTGTGGGTCCTTTGTTTATCCCATCATTCATTCTCTGTGGGGTTCCATATGGATCCTCCACAATATGGCTGTGGTGGCTCATCTCTTGCCAGGATCTCAGCTATCTGCCTAAGGTTGGATGGTAGGATTAGATGGGCCACAGCTCTCTCGCTGCATCCTGAAAAATACAAACACAATCTCCATCGGAGAGTGAGATCAGTCTAGGTTAACAAATACACACAATTCTGGATTATCTAGATTCTATTTTTAGTAGCCTCCCTGTCAATCGCTCCCATAATGCATCTTTTCTTGTGAGCCCAAGAGTACGGGATCCGGTGCCTATCGCCCTGAATCCCCAGTTCCAGTCAAGGGCTCCCTCTCACTAAGTGGAATATTTGGCCGAATTTAAAAGCTGTTGATTGTCTCCCCCAGGCCCAGGTTTTTCCATTGCACTAGTGCTCCTTTCTTTGTTCGCTGTTCTCTCCCAGTAGCAGGTGTGGTCAGCCTACCCATGGCTACAGACTGTGTTTCATGCCAGTGGTCTCTATTTACTCCAGCTGTCATTGATCAGCTTCCCCTGGCAGCCTGTGCAGTGCCTTCCAGCACTGTACTAACTGGCATCTGGGGGCTGGTTACCATTCTGGACCTCAAAGGGTCTCTTGATGCTGATCAATGGCATTCTGTGGTTTCTTCAGCAACAGGGTTTTGCCTCAGACAGGCACTGTTCTTATTGCTCAAGATAAATCAGTGAACAAATCAAAGCTTTTGAGTTCACTGAGCTTACAATCCAGCTGGACAGATAATAATTCACAAATAACATATACACAAGTAAATCTAAGAATGTAATAACTATTACGGATAGAAGAAGCAAAGCAGGAGAGTTAGATTGGGACCTCTGAGCTAATGAGCAGTATTGGGTTGTTATTTTAAATAGGGTAGTCTTTTTTTTTTAATATTTTATTTATTCATTTTTAAGGAGAGAGAGAGAGAGAGAGAGAGAGAGAGAGAGAGAGAGAGAGAGAGAGAGAGAGAGAGAGAGCGCGCACCAGGGCCACCCCCTTGTGGGTCTGGCTTATGTGGGTCCTGGGGAATTGAACCCGGGGCTTAGGCACTGGAAGCAAGTGCCTTAACCGCTGAGCCATCTCTCCAGCCCTAGGGTAGTCTTTTAATTGGCCATCTGAAGAGGATGGTGTGCATGCAAAGATGTGTGCAAAGGCCCAGAGGTGATAGTGTGCCTGAAGTGTTCGAGGAACAAGGAGGCCCACCTTGTTATAGAAGGAAGCAGGTGTTGGGTGGCCATGGGGGGTAGGGAATGTGTTGGTGAGAAGGAAGGGGTACAATAAGAGAAATAAGGGCAGAGGACTAGCACATGGGACCTAGGAGCCGGGGTTGGACTTTGAGTGATTCGTCATGACCTGGACTTTCGGAATTGCTCTGGGTGAAGGTGGGAATTGCAGAAGCTGGAACTGGCTAGGAAAACTCTGTAGAGAACCAGATGAGTGGAGATCAAAGAAGGTGGTCCATTGTGTCTTCACTGTGAAGATCATGAATGAAGAGACTGGGATCCAGCAGAGAAGGCAAGGACTTGGGGATGATTTCCAGGATTAGGGACTAAAGTAGGAGGCTGGAGTTAACATACCCAAGAAGGGAGGGTGTCCTCAAGTGGGGTATCTGGCCAGCAAAGAGTTTTGAACTGATCCTCACTGGATGAGAGACAACTTTTGGAGTGGCTTTGCCATGTGACTCATCTTTGCTGTCTCCGTTTGGCCTCGGGAATGATACCCGAGGGCTGCATTGCACTTCAGGTTCTGGCATGGCTGCAGGAGCTCCCTGCATGGGAGGAAGACAAGTCATTTCAAGATCCTTGTTTTGGTCAAGCCTCTCTGTCTGGCTGCTTCTCCAGCTGGGGAGCTTGTTTTCTTTGACACCACCCAGAGGTTCAGGGACAGCTTGCTAGCAGAGCAGCGCCTTGATACGGTGAGGGTGCGACCTCAGGTGGGTTCATCTCATGAGCTACCATAACACCTGATGTAGACACAGCACATTGTGATGGCAAAATCGTTTTCTAATTTTTTCTCTTCCAGTCATTATCACACCTAATGAAGATGATTAATTGGTGTTAATTAGTATGCTGACAGAGTGTGAGTACTGTTAAAAATTGAATCTCCTTTTAGTTCTAGGGGAACTAGAGTGGAAGTGGAGAGGTTTTTGGTTTTACATAGGACCCCGAACTTCAGAGATTTCTGGTCAGAATGCCACTTTGTTGGAAAGGGTTTGATCAAAAGCATACACCAGACAGAGCAGGGGTCATAGTTAAAATATTCCGGGGTGGGGGTGGGGGTTCCAGTTGACACCAACTTACTTATTGTCAGGTTCAGAATAGATGACTCTGAGACATATGGGGTCCTTAGCCCAGGGTTTTATTTAACTCCAGAAGACATTGGTTGGGTTTGGATCAAGAGGGAAGGGGGGAATCTAAAGGGAAAGGGAGAGTGGAAGGTGGAAGAGGAGGAGATTCTGACCCTTCTAACAGAAGGAGAGAGAGGTTCTCGTTGGGGGAAAGGAAGGCAAAGGGAAAAATATTGTGCTTTATGGGGTTTGGGAGAGGAGGGTGGACTGAACCTGCAGTAGGCAGGCTGGCTGGCCCCTCAGAACTGCCTTAGGGACGTGAGACTCAGAGTTAGCAAAGGTGATGGCTGGCAAGAGTTTGCTTTCCCCCTCTGTTTCGGTGCATGAAGGCTTAGTTGCAACACTAGTAGGTAGAGATTCTGAGATCTCAGACCTTGTGAGCCAACAGGGGAGAGGGAAAGACACCTCTTTTTAAATTCTCAAGTTAACATAGCAGGAGGTAGTTCCAGAGACCCTGGCCTCGTTCACGTGTGGTCAGTTGGGAGGGAGGAGAGAGGGAAAGGGGTCTGTGGGACTCTTACACTTACGTCTGTGGCACCATAAGAAGAGACAGCACTTATACTTAAGGAACAACCCTCAATGCCAATGAGTGTGTCTGGCACAGAGGAAATTCATGATGTCAGACACACAGTTCCTGCTGATCAGGTGCATGTGAAGCAGTGGTAGGTGGAGTTGAGTACAGTTACTCTAAGGGAGCTCAAATAAGAGAGTTCCAGAGGAAAGTGGTGGTTGAGCTGTGTGGAGGAAAATGGAAATGGGATGGTCATTCCAGCCAGTTGGGAGCAGAGCCGGGGAAGGTGAGCCCTTGGGGGCCAGGGACCCAGGCTTGAATAACTGTAGGAGTGTCACACTTCATCTGATAAGCACCAGACAAGTACGAAAGATTGGGAATGATGTAAGTCAGTGATGGAGTCAGAGGAGTCTTGGGGAAGGGATGAGAAACGGGTGTGTTCCTAGAGGAAAGATCTGAGATCTGAGCAAATACAGGGCAGATTCCACAGCTCCTGTCTTTCCTAATCTGAGGGTGGGGTTGACAGGTTGGTGGTGGGACTTCCACACCATCTCACAAGCCTGGCTAACTGTGTTACTGCTGACTACCCCACCCTTCCATGGTTTGGAAAAGTGTCTCCCTAACACCATGTGTCAAAGCGTAACCACTAGGAGATAAGGCCCAGTGGGGAGAGGCTACATCAACAGGGTGGGCACTTGGAGGAAAGGTACCAGCTATACCTCAGGTAGGCAGCTTCCTCTGCTTCATCCTCCCACCATGACATGTTCCCAGAAAACAATGGGCTGACTGGTCATGAGCCAAATCAAACCTTTCATTTTTTTATTCTTTCAGATAGCATGTTATTTAGTAGCCCCAAATGTGAGGTCCTTATGCCCTAGCCTCCTAAGTACTGGGATTATAGGCATTCACAACCATACCTGGCCACCTTCTTTTTAAGATCACTTATCTCAGGTATTTTGTCATAGTGATGGAAAGCTGATAAACAGAGGATGAAATTGTTTGTCAAATTGTAATTTATATCATCAAAAACACACCGAAGTTGGAAACAGGAAGGAGGGACTCTTGATGAAATACATATATTAAGAGTTTTCAGACCCATTGTTGAGGTGACCTTGGATGACAGGGTCCTGCATACCTGCATCTCTCAGTGGCAGCAGGGCAGGGGCAGGCAGGCCCTGTGGGTGTGGGCTTCCTTTTTTCTGGGCCACTGGTGCTGGTCATGAGACACTGGGGAGGCTATGAAGGCACTGTGCCCGGAAGGCCATAGTGACTTCTCTGTTAAGTAGATGTTGGCCCTGCAGGGAGCTTGAACCATTCTGGCATCTGCTGCTCTCCATGGCCAAGGTGAGGGATGGAGACGCTTCTGTGGAGTGGGGAGGGAGTCCACACTGGGCTAGGCACTTCAGGAAAGGCTAGTGTTGGTTTGGAAAATCTACCCAGAGGCAGAAAAGGTCACAGCAATAGTGTTCAGAGACTCATTTGCATCCAGGATAATATTTTCAAATAGCTTCATTTCAGAGAGCCATTAAATCCTGATAAGTGGGCATTTTTGTAAGACAGAAAAGCAAATAAGGAGTGACATTAACATTATCTTTGCTGCACACATGTGCTGCTCTCTCCAGAGGAAGGCTGATTTGGGTCCCGGGTTGTCAGTCAGGGGACTGGGGATCCTCAGATGGGTCGAAGGCAGCACATCCCTCAAAGCGTCAACCACTCTCTTTGTTCCTCTGAAGGAAGGATTCTTCCTCTAAAGCTCTTTGTCACCTTGCATGGAGGATTTTTTTTTTTTTTGACCTCTTGGGGCTTCAGAGACTGAGGCTCATTGGTACTGACAAGCCCTGATTATTTAAAATCCTGGAGGCCACGATTTCCACCGCACAGGTCCTTAGAGAGTTCAGCCTGCTGGCCCTTTGCTGATTGCTCTGGTGTTTGTTCTCTGTTAAGGGCTGTGTGGAATAGCAAGCCATCTTGAAATCCTAAAACAGCTTTTTAAAACTAAAAACAAACAAAGCTTCCCTCTCACAGAACCCAAAATAGCTAGCATCACTTGTCTCCCTAAATGGGGCGTGGAGGGAGGGGCTTCTGGAGGGAGGTTGCACTGTTCTGGCCGTGACTGACCACTGCGCTGCCCCACCCCCGCAGTGGCTAAGGTGAAGGAGATGCCTGCCTTCCCAGGGCTGGAGCTGGTTGTTTACTTTCCTAATTCAGGGTGGGGACCCCGGGGACTGGGGAGGCAAGGTGGGGAGGATCACCATTTCCTAGCAATAGCCATATGTGATGTGGCTTGGGCCTGAAGGAAGGGTGCTCTGACTGGCACCTAGAGGAGGGCCTTCCCGTGCCCCTTCCCCAGCTGGCAGGATTTGACGGTGCTCTATGGGGTGCCTTCTTCAGATTCCTCTCTGTGGGGCCTCTTCTGCATGGCACAGCCTTGCCCTTGCCATGTGCCCCTGTGCTTACACCTTGGCACCCATGTGAGCATGATGTGTTCATCAGAGCCAGTGCCTTCTTGCCGGCTTTTCTACCTGTGACATGGAAGGTCAAGGAAGTTTCGTCCACTTTCAGGTAGAAAAGCCCCCCCCCCCATGGCTGACTGCTTGTGGCAACCACAACCCCTAAATTTGTCAGTGTTTAGGTTTCAGATATTCTATTCTGCTTTGAAATCACATCACATATTTTTCCTCCTGAAAGTTCAAAATTTGAGATGAATTTCTTTTACATGTAGCTTTAATTTGAGCTGCAAAACCAATCTATCTAGGAGGGGATAACCCCCAACTTCTCATTATCATTTTAGGCTCATCAGGAGGTAGTTGATCAAACTGTCCCTGGGAACATGTCTCATGGAGGAGGAAATAACACGAGAGGACAAAGCCTGGATGGTCCACAGAGCGCAGGTGCTGCTGCTCAGTGCCCCTGAGGACAAAGCCTGGACGGCTGGTGCAGGCTTGCTCCCCAGAGCGCAGGTGCTGGTGCTCAGTGCCCCTGAGGGCTCTCTTGCTCTGGCCGCTCCTGGACTCCCTGGCCTTGGGATCTCCATGGATGCATTCGGATGAGACACAGCATAGGGTAGAAACAACAGAGCTTATTACAGAATAACATGAGGTCCTCTCCAGGGTGACAGTGGGCAATGACCCAAGGTGCCACTGCAGAGAAAAGTACTCTGGGGAAGTCAGAGTGACCAGTAGCCAGAGACCATAATGCAGAGCACTCTCCAGGGATGCCAGAAGACACTGTGCCGACCTGTTTAGGTAGGCTGCATATGGTTTTGCTAAAGTTTCTGGAACAGGTAGCTTTCCCGAGGGCTATTTCTTGCCTGGATGATTGACAAGCCCATTGATTCTTAAGGGAAGCAGTGGTGTATCTTTTGTTCTTCACCAGAAAGCCGCGTGCTGGATGGTAAGCAGATGGTAACCTTCCTAGCAGTTCAGAAAGTCATGTCTCCACCCAGGGTTAGAAATATGCCTCGGATCCTATTCTTTTGATCAAAAATCATTACAGGTTAAATTAAAAGAATTAAAGGGGTCTGGGAGATGGCTCAGCAGTCAAAGGCACTTGCTTATAAAGCTTTCCAGCCTGGGTTGGATTCCCCAGTAAAGCTAGATACACAAAGTGGCACATGGCCCTGATATTCATTTGCAGCAGAAAGAGGCCCTGATGTGCTCAGTCTCACCCTTTCCTTTAAAAATAAATGAATAAAATACTTTTTTAAAATATTAAAGAAAAAATGCAAAAATCCATAGAAATGGCCATGCTTTGCTGCCAAGAAATGTTGTTTCTTAATGGGGCTTTTAACGGGAAAGCTGGGGTTCCCACAAAGTTGGGGTTCCCAGCTGATTCCAATGCACCTTAAAAGTTACTAATCAGTTTCAGGATAAGGTTTGAACTCTAGTGAGAGACACTTCCCACTCAAGGGTGGGGGTCAGGCATGAGATGAGTGGGGCCTGCCTGAAAATGCAAGTTCAAGGACACTGCTTTTGGGTCTCTGTCACCCTAACCTGTCACAATCCCCCCTCTGAAGAACTAACCCTAGCTGCTGTTAGGGTATAGAGGCAAAGAAACATTTTTGAGAAAAATCACCAAAAAGAAAAAAACAAAACAAAACTAGATACATGCTTCTAAGAAAAATCAAACAATAAGATCCATGATCCTATCATAGAGTAATTTTCCTCTTCCTTTGGGGAGGGGTTAAGGAGGAGCAGAGCAACTTGTGAGGTCATAGTCAGGGGCCAATCCTTTCTGCCTACTGAGAATCTCTCTCCTAAACTCCCCCAGCCTCAACAAAGCCCCATTACCTCCACATCTCCCTCTGGTCTGTAGTTATCCTTTCTCATCACAATCTCTAGGAAGGGCAAATTCCTAGAGACGCTTCCCTCTTCTTTGTGTGGTGATTCCAAGTCCAAGGACCTGCACCGAGGATGATTAGTGTGTAGTCAGCCTTGCTGGTTGAGGCTGGTGTGTCAGCTCCTGCTGGGGAGGGCTCCTTTCCTGTCTCCACCCTCCCCACTGTCTGCTTTTCCTCGCCCTCCCTTCTCTGCAGGATGCACACTGTTTTGGGTATTTTGGGGTAAAACAGATGAATATTATGGTCATTTTCTCCTGCTCACAGATCTCCCCATTGAGTTATTTTCCTCCCCAGCCCTCGGAAGTGAAGATGGATGGGGGAGAAGGTGAGAAGAAAACTCAAAGGCTTTGTCTCTGCAGGAAGAGAAGGGGATGGTGGGATCAAAACTGGCGAGAAGTCTTTAGAAGTAGCTTGATCTCTGCTGGGAGAGAGGGGCAGGCAGTTCAGGCTCTGTCTCTTCTCTGTACTTGCCCTTGAATCCTCAAATAAACGCTGTAGCCATTTGTCTAGCAGAAACTCTTGCCCGATGTCCCTGGAGGGCAGTAAGACATAAACTGTGTCTTTACCTGGATGAATGGACACTTCCTTTCAATAGCCCTTTTCCCATGGAGATGGATAACGTCTCAAGTCAACGGTCTCATTCATCAACCATTCTCCTCCTGAGGTCCATAGGGAAACCACGAGGCTCCCTATCCAAAGCGGGGGATGGTGAAGAGGGGGAAGGGTGACCTAATGTACCTGGAGAGCTATATAAAATGGGCAGGTGGCCTCCACATGGCAGCCCCTCCTTGGAGATATGTGGCTCCTAAGACTGAGCCTGGCCTAGGCCTCCTTAGGCTGGGAACTTTATTTGTGATCACAATCCAAACTTAAATTACCATAAAGTATTAAGTTCCACAGTTGTAAAAATGGTTTTATTTTCCCTACCAGCCGTTTCACTCATCTCCTTTCTTTCCTCCCTTCTTCCCTTCCTCCCTTTCTTTTTCCTCGGCACAAATAATGCCCCAGGTGTGAGAGAGAATTATCAGTACTGAGATGCTCTTTGGCCTTACAAATCCACTCCCCATCTGCTAAGAGGACATATAAGGAAAGCATCACACAGAGGGGCTTAGCAGCCCAAGAAAGATACAAATGAAACAAATAAATAAATGATTTCTAGGGAAGGATCTTCTCTTCCAGAGTTAACCAGACATCTTACTTTCTATGTTGTGTGGGGACAGGTGGAAAAACAAGTCATCTTCCTCTATCTTAGGTTCTTTGACTTGGCAATGGATTGAGTTGACATGAGGAAGACCAATAGGAAGAAAGCCATGATGACCAAAGGAACATACGCAGGAGTCCCACAAGGATAGTCTAGTGATTTAAGCCTCCAGAGGGACAGGAAGGAAGAGGTGCCTGGTGGTGGTGGTCACAGGAGTCAGGGTGCTTAGCCTGTCTGGAGCAGCCTGGTCCATATACTTCCTGGTCCATATATTTCCCTAATGTGGATTTCCTTTAGACACACATGTATTTTATACTAGGACAGCTTTCCCAGCTACTACAGTGTCTGTAGTTTCCAAGAATAGCATTTGGGGGTGGAATACGTAGTGATTTTCGTGTGTGGTATCCATAGCCCCAAAATGTAGGAGTTGGAATATCCCCAAGAATGGCAATTCAAAGATTTTGGGGACAGGCTTCATGAGAAAGAGCTGATGGGCCGCTGGGGGCAGAGCACGTGGCCAGGGTCCAGCCTGGCTTGTCAGGCATGTGAGCCGTTCACCTGATGGTCATGCATTATTCTTCAGTTTGCCAAAGATCAAGACTGACAGCGACAGCTGGCTTTTGGCAAACTCTACACATACCCGTCTTTGTAGGCATTGTGGAATGAACTTTATACACACAGCGTGTTCACATCTTCTCATCACTGATGTTTTCCACTACTGTTCTGGGCAACTAAATCATTCGGGTGAAATTTTTGACCTAGTAGAACTGTGTTTCTATCTCATTTTGTCATTTTGATAACATTGGAAGGTTTGCTTCTTTCTTTTTTTTAAATAGAAAATGAAATTGAGATTGATATGTGCTAAGGAGTTTAGTCAAATGTAGGCAGAGGAAGTGCTAAGTGCAGATGGATCCAAGTCTGTTTGTCTCTAAAGCCCAATGTCAGGCTCCTTCTTCACAGGCAAAGGAACATCCCTCCCCCCAAATCCCTGTACTAATTATATCTATTTTCCTGTGTGTTTAATGTGGTGTGTGTGTGTGGGGGGGTGTTTTGCCTCATATGTTTGGCTGTGGCAGAAAGAGGGGTTCTTACCTATGGTGGCCAGGGAAGAACATCAGGTGTGCACTCTGCTAGGTCTTGCTTTAAGATGGAGTCTCGCTACTATTTCCAGAGTTTTGGGGACCCAGGATTCTTGGGTCTCTGCTCCCCTATGGTTATGTGCAGCTGTTTGTGTGGGATCTGGAGATTCAAACTCTGGTGGTGTCAGTCCCTCCCCTAGGCCTTCATGTTTGCTTTGGAAGCACACTCCATGCTGCCCATCTATCCAGCCCCCAGTCCCTCTAGATTCAGGAGAAATAGGCTCTGGTCAATTGTGAGAACTCACTGGGGAGCCCAGTCAATGACACACTGCATTGCACAGTGCTGTCCTGCACTCTGAGTGCGTTGGAAAGTTCTCTACAAGGAGGCTTTCTACTTGTCCTTGACTCTCTGAAAGCAAGATAGTTCCCAGAACCTCTGCTCCCCACTGCTGTTCTCTGCTGAGGATGAAGAAGACAAGGTGATGTGAGGAAACAGGTTTTGCTTATGCAAAGACTCCCCTGACGAAGGCAGAACAGACTGCAAGATTTCAAATCTCCATGGCAGGGCCCTCAGCTTTGGAGAGCTTCATAGGAGGAAAAAGTGAGGGCTATCCCTGCCACAGTAGGAGGTTCTTCCTCATCCAGAACAGAGCCCAAGGAAGAAGGGCTTATCTTCAGCTCCAAGTTAGGCAAGGGCAGAAGGACAGATTCACATGAACCCATGTTAAGCCACAAATGCTAATGTTAGATCAGGAATGTTCCCTAACAGCTCATGTGTTGAATTCTTGGTCTCCAGCTGGTGGCCTGTTGGGAGCTGGTAGAACTTAAGACGTGGAGTGTAGCTGGAGGAAGTCCCGTGGTGAGATACAAACTCATCCCTCCCCACCTGTTTCAAGCTGTCTTGAGGGGTAAGGAACCATTCCACAGTGCCACACAGGTCAAGCTGTTCTGCTCCATCTTAGGCCCAAAGCAACAGAGCCACCCAACCCTTCTGAAGCCCTGAGCCTAGCAAGTCTATCCCCGTTTCAGTTGTTTATCTCAGGTGTTTTGTCACAGGCTGCAAAGCTGACCTTTACAACTAACATGTGGGAGGAAAGAGGAAGGGACTTCCAGGAATGACAAGAATATAAGAATCAGAGGTGAGAACCAGTGTGTTCACATGCTTTCATGTGGAGGTGAGTTCAAGAATGGTATCCAGGGCTGGAGAGATGGCTCAGCGGTTAAGGCACTTGCCTTCAGTGCCTAAGGCCCTGGGTTCAATTCCCCAGGACTCACACATAAGCCCTGGTGCGCTCTTTCTCTCTCTCTCTCTCTCTCTCTCTCTCTCTCTCTCTCTCTCTCTCTCTCTCTCTCTCTCTCTCCTTGAAAATGAATAAATAAAATAAAAAAAGAATGGTATCCAAGTCAGTGTGTTAGGTGGAAGATTTCCTGGAAAGAGAGTTGGACAAGCAGAGCCCAGACGATATCAGTAGGACTCTGAGGTCAGTGGTGATGGCTTTTCTAGTAGGGAAGCTAACTGCTTGGAGATGGTGAATGTGCAGTGGTATGCAGCATGGGTTTTGTTGGCAGAGCCTGAGGTCAGGGAGGCTTTGTGGGTACCTGCTTTTGGTGGTAACATGACAGGTATAGGTAGGCATTTCTCCAACGCTCATCAAACATTGGGAATGGTGGTGTACACCTGCAATCCCAGCACTCTGGAGGCTGAGACAGGCGGATCTTGAGTTGGAGGCCAGATTGGTCTACATATGAGACGTGTTAGGACCCAGTGCCTCCAAGAAACATGTCCTCCAGGTAACCAGCCCTAAGTAGAATGGGCTGTAAGCCTGATAAACACACCCATAGTCTAGACACAGAATAGAGGGAGCGGGGACAAAAAGAAGTCATGAGAAGAGATTGTGATCAAATATATTATGTACATGTATGAAAATTTTCAAAAAACGTTCAGAAAAACTTAAAATAATGAAAATGAACACACCCATGTTCTTGAGTCCTAGGAACAGAGACAACATGACCCCTGTCACACACGAGGCAGGCCCATGGTTCTCGCAAAGCCTTCATCCAGCCATTTATCCAAGCACGTACTTTTTACCTTCCAGGCACCAAAGCATAAGCTACCTGGGGCCTTTCAGCCTCATTTAATGTAAGGGGACTTCTACTTACTTCCTGTGAGAAATACCCTCCCCCTCCTTAGGGGCCTTGTAAGAACATCTTTACTTTCGTGGGTGGCTGAACCGTTACAAATCAGACACTGTGTTGTGGGTTAGAATGTTTGACTTTGACCTCTCTTCTCTGTCTCGGAACTTCCTCTTCCTTTCTGAAACCAGCTCTAGGGATCACGGGCATTTGGGATGATCATGGCTTGAAGGAGGGGGAAGAGGTTGAAAGGTCAGAAGATCTTCTTTGGTCTTAGCTTTTTTCTTCTGCTTTATGCTTCAGCTTTCTTGACCCCTAGTGGGGCCCCAGTGCCATCTGTGATGGACAGGCTTTCTTGCCCTTGGTCCTGGGGCAGGGAGATGTGCCAACCTGAGAAGCTGAGAGTGAAGCCTCGCACAGCACAGGCCTCAGAGGTGACAGGAGGTGAGCCAGGCCAGGCTTTATTCCTATCCTGTGGCTCTGGCAGAGCCTGGTGGCTTCTTCAGGGAGGGACTCAGAGAGGCACAGAGGGGTGGGGGCAGATCTACTTGTACCATGAGGACTTCTAAGCTGATATGTTCTGACTGCGTTCTGCCCACTGGTCTTCACATACCCTATGGTCCTCTTTATTTTTATCTAGTTTTCAAAAATCATTGTTATTATTATTTGTGTATGTGTGTGTGTGCTTGTGTGTGTGCACATATGTGTGCTTGCTTGTGGAGGCCAGAGGACAGTCTCAAGGTGTTATCCTCAGTAACACTGTCCACTTTTATTTTTAAGTGAGTGTCAGTCACTCTTTTTGGTCTGGTGTGTGCCAATTAAGCCAGACTGGCTGGGCAGCAAGCCCTGCTAATCCTCCTGTCTCCTCCTCTCAAGTGCTGAGATTTTAGGAACCTACTGATAGAGACGAGAAACAAAGTGACTTTCTTTTGCAGGTGGTCAGTTTAGGGACACAAGCCCTAAAGAACATAGGTGCCAACCTACACTGTCAAGACTAGAAGGGAACTCCAGTGTGATTCAAGATGGTGATCAGGGACAGCTTCCATTGGCTTTGGAGTGATTGCTGAGCCTGAACTCTCCTCTCTGGTCCACCAACCAATCAAGGTCTGCATATTCCTTTGACCTTGGCCATGAGGCTCATTCCAGTTGGCCTAGTTTATAACTCTTAAGGTTTTGAAGACCCTCTCAGCTGGGGGAGGGGAGACACCCCACTTGGGAACTTTTCTACTGTCTCTTATAACAAATTTTATAATTTACCCTTTTGCTTTTTTAATATCTTTATTATGAATAAGTTTATACATTGTATGAGCAAATCTTGTGAATGTGTCCCCGTTTCCCTCCTCTCTGTCCCCTACACACTGGGGTCCTTCCTCGGTGCACATACTGGATCTGTCCATGGGGTAAGGGGTTATGAACTGCACCAGAGGTAGACAGTTTTTCATTGTTTTTACTTTCATCCCCCCTTGTGTATTGTTGCTGAGGGGGGCAATGTCTCTGGATATTCTCCCCCACCATGGCTCTTTCCATCCCCTCTTCCACTCAGTTCCCTGAGTCACAGTGGGTGAGTTTTGAGTCTGCTTTGTTGTTGAGATCTTAAGTATCTCTGGATCTTTGCCCTGGGTTGTGATGGGTATCATTGATGTCTGTCTCCATTGACCTTTCATAGGTTTTCAGACTTGCTGTGGTGATTGGTCTCCTGTTTCGTCTCGTCACTTTCTCATAGGTTTCATTTGGGCCCTGTGTGAAGGTAGATGTGGTTTGTCTCAAGCCAGGATGTCAGCCATCATCCAATGTCTTGTTGGTGGAATTGAGTTGCCCCCGGCTCTCTCACTGCCTTCTGAAAAATACAAAGAGAATTTCCATTGGAGAGTGAGATCAATAAAAGTTAAATGAGACAACATTGCCAATTTGGCTTGCTCCTAATGGGTGTAGCCTCTCTGTAGCTCTCTGGTAGTGGGAATTTCCCCTAGGAGCCGAGGTTCATGGTCCCCATAGGATTTTGCCATGGATCCCAGTTCTGGTTAAGGGTTCCTTGTCACTAAGCAGATTTCTTAGTTAATCAATAAGCTGTTGATTATCCTTCTGGGTTTAGTGCCACTATTGCACAGATGATCACTTCTTGACTTGATGGTCTCTTCCATATAGCCGTGTGTCCAGCATTCTTGTGACAACTGTGTATAGTGTATATATATCTGTGGTCTCTGCTTTCTCCAAATATCATTGACCAATTTCTCCTGGCAGCTCATGCCACACCTTCCAGTGCTACACATCCTACAATCTGGGAGCTGGTTGCCATTTTGGATCTAGCAGGATCTCTTGGTGTTGTTTGATGACACTCTGTGATTTTTTCAGCAGTAGGGTCTTACCTTAGGCCTGGGGCAGGTATTCAAAAGAGCTTTGCCAGAAGTCTGTCACATTTTGGGTACTTGTGGGTCTCTTTGATCAACAGCTCAGTGTGGGAAGGAACCAGTAACTGCGACAGGGAGATGCAGCGTGAGCAATTATTCCTGAGGTTAGACTTCCTTCCATTCTGTTCATGGTCCCTTGTACCAGGTGGTACCCTCAGCTTCCTCAGGAACTTACTCTATAAAAGCTAGGGTTTTATGGTTTCAATTCATTAGTAGTTTAGTTTACTGTATGAGTCTCCCCCCACCATCCCATTCACCTCCACCCTTCCATTCCCCCCTCCCATCACCTCCCCCCATTCATCCAATTACCTTTTACAAGCTCTCTGCTTCACTGATGGATTTTCTTAATGTTCCGGTTTAATATGGTTAAACACATATGAGGGAAAATATGCAGCACTTGGCTTTCTGGTCTTGTGTGTGGTCACTTAGAATGATCTGCTCCAAGTTCATCCATTTTTCTTTAAATTTCATTATGTCATTTTTCCTTTCAGCTGCACAGAATTCCATAGTGTAAATGTACCACAACTTTGATATCCATTCATCCACTGATGGGCATTTGGGTTGATTCCAATTCCTTGCTATTATGAATTGAATGCTATAAACATGGTTGAACAAATGTCTCTGTACTTTGGCCAGGACACTTGGGAGTAGATGCCCAGTAGAGAGATAGCTGTGTCTGCTGGTAGCTCTATATCCATCCTGTTCAGGAGCCTCCACACTGCTTTCAATAGTGGTTGTACAAGTTTGCATTCCCACCAGCAGTGAATGAGGGTCCCTTTCCCCCCACATCCTCTCCAGCATCTATTATTAGTAGACTTTTAAATGATTGCCATTCTGATTGGAGTTAGATGGAATCTCATTGTTGTTTTGATTTGCATTTCTCTGATGGTTAATGACAATGAACATTTTCTCAAGTGGGAGTTGGCCATTTGTATTTCTTCCTCTGTGATTACCCTGTTGAGTTCAGTTCCCCATTTTGTGAGGGGGCTGTTTGATAATTTTTTATTTAATTTTTTGAGTTCTTTGTACATTCTAGATATTAGACCTCTATCTGTATTGTACCTGGCAAAGATTAACTCCCAGTTTGAAGGTGGTCTATTGGCTTTGAGTATGGTTTGCTTGTCTGTACTGATTTTAGTTTGATGAGATCCCATTGGTTAAGTGATTGTTACACTTCCTGGACTATTGGAGGTTGGTTCAGGATTTTTTTTTCCATATTCCTATCTCATAGAGAGTTCCCCCAATTTTTCTTCCAGGGTTTTCAGCGTTTTAGGTCTTATGTTGAGATCTTTGATTCATTTGGAGTTGATTTCTGTGCATGGTGAGAGGAGAGGGTCTAGTGTCATTTTCTTGAAAGTATTTATTGAATATGAAGTAATTGTAGTTGCTCGAGCTTAGGGCAGGATCTTCACTTCTGTTCCATTGATCTCCCTGTCTATTTTTGTGCCAGTACCATGCTGTTTTTGTTACAATGGCTTTGTAGTATATCTTTAGGTCGGGTTTGGTGATACCACCTGATGTGCTTCTTTGACTAAGGATGGCTTTGGATATCTGAGGCCTTTTGCCATTCCAAATAAATTTGGAGATGATTTTTTTCTATGTCTTCAAAGAATGAAGCTGGTATTTTTATAGGTATTGCATTGAATCTGTACATAGCTTTTGGAAGTATTAATTCTACCTATCCAGGAGCATGGGAGATCTTTCTATCTTTTCATATTATCCCCAATTTCCTTCCTGAGCATTTTTATGTTTTCATTATACAAGTCTTTCACCTCCTTGGTTAGTGTTATTCCAAGGTATTTGATTTTATTTGTGGCTATTTTTCCACGTGACACTTGCCAATTCTTTGTTCATTATAAGACAAGAATTGAGAGTGGTTTAGAGAGTCCTGAGTCCATCCAGAGGGTTGAACTCAGGTTCTCATACTTGTTTACCAAGCACAACCTTCTTTTATTATTTTGAACATAATAGATTTGTCCATGTAAATCCTGGGGTTCTTTACTTTTCTTATGAATATACTTGTTAATTAAATATTGCTCATTATTTGTTCAACACACATATTACCAACATATTCATGTATTTATGCTAGACATTGCCTCAGTCTCTATTCTAGTCTATAACTGAAGGCTCTCATGGAACTTAGAGTTCTCCAGGTGGAAACAAACAGTGCAAAGATACTGGACAAATTCTGTAGAGTATTGCAAGACAATCAGTACAAGGGAAGAGGTACGACTTGGTGAGAGGGATTGGACCTGCTGGGAACGCAGTGGGGAGGCCTGGAACCTGCAGAAGGTGACATTTGCACTCGACTCAAGCTTGACTCAAAGGCAGTGGCTGGAGAACCATGGGTATACTTAAGGAAGAGCCCCTAGCAGAGGAGGTACAAAGGTGGTAGAGTACCTGGCATAGGTGAGAGACAGAAGTTGGCCAGACTGGCGGGAGTGAAGAGCAAGGGTGAAAGGGTGGTCGATTCAGATTTCTTAGAGAAATGAAGGCATATCACTTGATTCAGGGTCACTTGCTCCTCTTTTGAGAATGGAATGAAGATGGAGAGGGACTCAGAGGGCCCAAGGAACTGCTGTGCTCAAGTAGGGAGAGGCGGTGGTGCCTCTCTCAGTGGGAGCTGTAGAGATGGAGAAATCAAGGCTGCAGTTTGTAGTTTGGGTAGGAGAGAAGAGTTGGGATAAGGCTTTTGGAGCCCGTGCTCTGGTCTAGAAGCTACAAACTGTAGTGACACTGTGTGGGCTTCCTGTGCCCTTCCGTGCTTAGACAGATTGTGATATTGCATGTGTATGCATGGGCGTGTATGCGAGTGCACATGAACGTGAGTGTGTGCACACAAGTTTCTATTATATGTGTGATGCCTTTTCTCTCGGGTACTCATAACCTCACCGTCAAATCCATTAATTAAGGCCATTATTTTTGGACTCCTTAGGCATTTAACAACTACTTACACTCCAGAGAGAAGCAAAACATAATAATAATAATAAATAAAATCCCCTTTGCATCTTGTTACACATTTTGCAGGTGTTGCCCTCCTCTTAATTATTCACCAACTTCCTTTTGTAACCCCCTTCTTTTTGGAACTTGTTTTAAAAAAATAGAGAAAGCAGCCAGATGTGAGTCCAGTCTCATCAGTAATCTATCGTGCACCAAGCACACTCCACTCATCTCTCCTGCTTTATGAAAAGTTAAAATTAAATCAGGGCACCGTGATTAAGCTAAGTGATTTTTGCTGGGTTTGGATGAATTCCTGTGTGTACCACATTGTTGGTTGGAAATGTGCCTGGAGTGCAGCAGGCTCGGAGCGCACATCTACCAGCCGTTAGTGGAAATGGATCTGCTTCCAACGGGGCACTTGAGGTTTGCAGCCCAGGACCCTGCATGCACACAGCTGCAGGCTTGTCTTCCTGGATGCTGTGGTATCCACCAGTCTTTGAAGGCTAGGAAAGGACGAGGAAAGCTTCCAGTGACACAGCCATGTTGTCTGATGGATTTGATCTCTTCTTTTGGGGAGCCCCAAAAATCCAGGGGTGGTATTTTGGGAATGTTGTGGAATGGGATTGCAGATGTCCGCCTGCAGCCAGGAGGCACTGAGAGGCAACACTCCGCTCTGCAGCTCAGGACGTGTTCTCCCTCTCCTCCCTCAGAGCAGCTGGAAGTGAGTGGGGTCACCACTCTTGGGTTCACCAAGTTACTGAGAAGATTGGATGCATGGTTAGCAGGTGGGGAGAAGAAGGAACATCTTCCAGATGTTCCCTTATTCCAGATGCTCCTTATTCTGCCGGCCTGGTGTGGTGGGAGTCATGTGAAAGGTAGTACAAATGAGTTGCAGCCCTAGCCTTTAAAGTGAGGGCTGTGGATAAGCAGATTCCTGAGTTTCTTTGAGTCCAAGGGGAACAGTAAAGGTCCCTCTACTGGGCCTGTTGAGGGGAACAGAACTTTTTAGTCAGCTGCTGGTGTGGAGCACGGAAAGATACAGGAAGGACCAAGATTCACTGTGTCCCTGAGAGGACCTGGCAGGAAAGAGGCATGGAGCTCCTCACTGGCTTGCCTGAGCAGATGAGATTCACATCTCACCTCCACGGCCCTTCAGCCATCAGGCATCTTTAAAATTGTTATTTATTTATTATTATTATTTATTAATAAATAGAAACTCTGTGTGTACAAGTCTTGCGTTGGTACCCCCATTTCCTCCTTCCTGCCCCTATTCCACTGAGGACCCTCTTCAATGGGATTGCCGGAATGCTCCCTGGGATGGAGGACTATGAGTTGTGCAAGCAGCAGACAGTTTTATTTGGGGGTGTGGGGTAAGGGGGGAAGCAATGCCTCTGGATATTCTCCCCACCATGGCTCTTACAATCTTTCTGCTGCACCCTCTTCCACAAAGTTCCCTGAGTCATGGTGGGTGAGTTTTAATAGTGTTGAGGTCTTAAGAGTCTCTGGGTTTCTACTCTGGACTATTTTGAGTATCCTCAGAGTCTGTCTCCATTACCCGTGGGTAGGTTGTCGGGCTCGCTGTGGAAACAGCACACTTGCTCGTCTCACCACTTCCTCCGTGATTTCACCTGGGCCCTAGATGATATGTTAGGGGTGGTTCATCTCTTGTCTGGGAGTCAGCTATCATTTCAGGTCCTGTTGGTAGAATTGGGTTGTCCACGGTTCTCACTGCCTTCTGAAAAATACAAACAGATTATCTAACTGAGAATGAGATCAGCATAGGTTAAACTGGACAACCATTGTTAATTTGGCAAGATTCTACTGGGTATAGCCTCTCAATACGTCCATGGTTAGTGGGAGCTTCCTCTTGGAGTCCATATTCTTGGTCTCCATAGGAATTTGCCTTGGATCCCAGTTCCAGCTAAGGGTTCCTCGTCACTGAGCAGACCTCTTAGCCAATCATATAGCCAGTAATTACCTGCCTAGGTTAAGTGCCACTATTGCACAGGTAATTCTTGTCATGCTTGTTTTTGTCATATAGCAGTGTCCCTGCTTTCTCCTCACATCGTGGGCCAATTTCCCCTGGCAGCTCATGTAGCTCATTCCAGCACTATATGGGCTAATCATCTGGGATCTGGCTTCCTTCCAGTTCCTGTGGGGTCTCTCGGTGTCGAGTGACAGCAGCCTGGCCACCAGGCATTTTGTATTCCTCTACAACCCTGGCACACAGCACGCTGTGCCCTGAAGGTGGTGTGGGTGGAATGGTGTAGGGGATTTTACCTTCTTGTGATGGAGCCATTTCTAAAGGATCTCATCAGTATTGCATTCTGTATTATATGCACATTTAATTCTGAATTCATGAGTTTCTTTTTATTGCCGACCTTGCTCAGTAAGAGAGAAGATGGCATTTGTCACTCTTGCTGGAAGTCAACCGAGTCTTTGATTTCAGCAAAATGTTGATATTTTTTTTTTCAGTCCTCACTTTTACTGAGAGATATCCATGCCAAAGGAAAACATTTTAAAAGGAAACTTTGCATCAAAATTTGCTAGTATGATTGAATTTCATATTTGTGCGTGACCCTGCTCAGAATTCATTCAGGAAAATTCTGTGCTTTGTACAGTGTCCCCCTTTTATTTAAATAACTGACTCCCTGAATAGTTGAAGACATTCAATAAGCACTTTCATAAATGTTCAGGAGTTTGCATTTTTAGGAACCTCATACTTCATAAATGTTAGAGTTTCATATAATCTAAATCAGCTTCAGTGTACGTTTAATTTTTAATAGGTTGTAGAATATTGTTCAGTTTTTGAGAAATATGATTTTGTAGATATTCACAGTTATGTCCTAATATACTAGAGGCTATCATCTTATTTTTGTCCCAAGTCAACTTATACCAATAGGTCATAAAAATACCAGTCACTCGGTCTTTTGAGGACGTTATGGTATGCACGGTAGTCACAGAAAGAAGGACTCCAAAATTGAGACACCTGCATGACTGGGTCATAGTGATGTCATAACTCATGGCTGCTACCATCGGAGGTAGGTTCCCAGACATGCAGATGAAGTCCTTGACTGTATGGTGCCTTGGTCCTCAGAGTTGCTCCTGCCTCTCGATATGGAGAAGATCTGAGATGTGTCAGTATGACCACCTCATCTAGGGACACCTTGTCGGATACTCTAGCTATAGGTAGCAATTTCTCTTCTACTTGTTTTTGAAGTGCAAACTTTAATTTGTGGTACGTTTTAGAGCCAGATTAGATCTGTGGCTGTGCATCCAGC
>PVHP010028666.1:0-22932 GCA_004024765.1 Zapus hudsonius | reverse complement strand
TATAAGAAGTATCAGGTTAAATGGAAGAGGGACACAGCCTCCCTGAGTACCATCTAAGATGGGGTGGGGCTTTGGAGAGATGCAGCTAATTTTGAGTCACCCATGCTCTGTCAATAAGCTAAATTAACTCATGGGTTCACTAGTATTGGACTTTGGTGTAATCATTTCACTCAGCTGTCATCTGAGCTTCAGCTGGGGTAACTAGATGTGTACTTGTGTCTTCCCAGAAAAAAAAGTTTCATGCAATACAAGGCAATTTTTTTTTCTAACAAAAACAACCTGAGATCTCTAAATGATGCAATAGAAATGTATGTATATTTACTTATTTTACAGCAAAGGATAGTGAAATTTAGATAAGATTTTCCAAGGACAGGGCCCCTTGGACTTCAAACCATGGCCTCTGGCCAGATATCTATGGAGAAACTGACATAAAACTGTCATGAGCACTTGTATGAGGGCAATCAGGGTTTGACATGTCTAGATTCTTCTACAATCATTGCCTTATTGATACAGACATATTTCACTTTTTGCAGGAGTTGTACTCCTAAAGGGATGTGTGTAAATCTAATTTCTGTAAATTAAACTTGATTTTTCTTTCTGACTTGTAATAACAATTTCCAAAATACATCTTCATCTTGTGTTCTCTGCTACATTTCTATGGCCTGCATCTCATCTCTTTACTAAAGACCTAATAGTCTTTAACTTACTCATGCAACTTACTCATAGGAGCCCTGAAATGAGCACTTCATAAATGAATTAATAATATAAGGATCATGCCAATATTCCAAGCATTAAATTTACACCATTATTTTCTTTATTTTTTATGGATTGGTTGTATTGGGTTTTTGAGCCTTTTGATTTTTTAGTGTTTTTTTTTAAACAGTATCTCACTCTGTATTATAGACCATCATAGAACTAACTACCTAGCCCAAGTTGGCATTGAATTTGGGGATAATCTCCCTATCTCAACCTCCCAAGTGAAGAATTTCTATGTGAGAGTCACCACATGTACATAAGAATTAGGTATTTTTGATACATACATTGTTGATATTACACAAACTAATGCATAACACTATACATGGATCTGATCTCAGATATGGCAAAAATATTCTGAGATACAAGCTATTATATCAGTTTACAATTTAAAAGGAAGCCACAGGGCTGGAGAGATGGCTCAGTGGTTAAGGCACTTGCCTCCAGTGCCTAAGGCCCTGGGTTCAATTCCCCAGGACCCACATATGCCAGACCCACAAGGTGGTGCCCTGGTGCATGTCTCTCTCTCTCTCTCTCTCTCTCTCTCTCTCTCTCTCTCTCTCTCTCTCTGCTTGAAAATGAATAAATAAAATATTTTAAAAAATAAAAAAGGGGGCCAGAAAGCACTTGTGTTAGGGTTCTTTGAGACAATCTTCAACTTCAGAGGGTTGCACAAGAGTAATAACTCAATGAAATCACAACATTATGGAAATAAAAGTTAAAGCCGGGTGTGGTGGTGCACGTCTTTAATCCCAGCACTCAGGAGGCAGAGAGGTAGGAGGATCACCATGAGTTCAAGGCCACCCTGAGACTACAGAGTGAATTCCAGCTCACCCAGGGCTAGAGTGAGACCCTACCCCGAAAAACAAACAAACAAACAAACAAAAATCAACAAAAAAGAAGTAACAGTTACCTCAAAGAACAAATAGTACTGTCTTCCTTAACATTAATTCTTCATAAGGTAATAATTATAGGGTAGAATGATAAACTTTGAGGGGAAATGATAAAGATAGTTTTTTACATTTTAAGATGTTTTGCTATGGACTCAAATACGTTTCTCCCAAATTTATATTAAATTCAATTATATTATAATATAAGGCTATTTTCATCTGGGGCTGGGATACAATGGTGAAAATTTGTCTAGCATGAATAAGGCTCTGGGTTCAATCCCTGTCATAATCAGAATAAAAGTACGTGAATAAATTGATTTGAGGCCTTGGGGAAATAACTGGGCTAAGATGAGGTCACGAGGGTGAGACCCACCTTGGACTAGGTGTCTTTACAATAATAGATATCAGACGTCCACTCAAAAAGGAGAAGCCCCATTAGGGCACATTGAGAACACAACTATCTGTGAGTCAAAAGTTGAGCCCTTACTAAGAACTCAATTGGGTGCACATTGAGCTTGGACTTCTCAGACTCCAGAACTAGGAAAAACAAATTTCTGTTACTTAAGCCAATCAGTCTATGATATTATTGGCATGTCATCCTGAGCAGAAGCAAAACCAAAGCAAGTGATATGGCTTGACTGGTATTTATATAATCATGTGGCCAAGTGGAGTGTTGAAAGTAGTATGACCCTCACAGATTAGCAAGGATTACAAAGTGAAAACATATACAAGATTCTTGAATAAAGGAACTAAAGACCAAGTTCATAATATGGTATTACCTTTTTCGCTGTCACTGTTACCGCTTTTGCCTATGGCATCAGCAGCAGTATCTTTAATGGTAAGTAGAGACAGAAATTTTGAGGTCAAACTTCACTCCAGGTTCCATTTTACCAAGAAATTAAATGGCTATGATAAAGTACAAAATCTTCCCAATGCATTAACATCACTACACAAGAGTAGGCACTCGCTGAGAAGATTCAAGAGACTCATGTAAGAAATGTCGGTCACTGCTTTGTTTTAACACGAGAATAAAGATTATCTTTAGATTTTTAAGAATTTTTTATAAACTGAATACATTCTATTTTCCCCAATATCCGCTTGCCATTTTGAATTTAATAGGAGATATCTATACTCATTTTATAGTTAACAATGATATAAAGAGGACATAATAAGTATAGGTTTTCGGTGTAGAGACTTTGGGGCTCAATGCCATCCACAACAGTACTGAGATCAGAGGCAGAGCAGGAGAGCCAGGGAAGCTTCAAACCCTAAACTTGTTAAATACTCAAAAGATGGTCAAGCAAATGCTTATAGTCTGGTCCCCAACTGTACCCTACAACAAATTTACATTAATGCACATTCCACTATTTGGGAACATAAGGTTGATTTAGCTTGGGCTTACAGCTACGTTAGACTCTCAATAGGAAGATTTTTTTGCTTTGCAAATTCATACTGTTGATCTTGTTTTGAGGTATGTGGAATCAAATCACCTGCTATATGAACTCATTAGTTTGTTGGTTAGCAAAGGGTTGCTATTTATAACTAGTTTCTACATAAGTAAGGTTCTCTGTGCTTTTGCTCACAAGCACTGACTTACATTTAGCTGATATTTTCAAAGGGAACAAATGAGTTAAAATTTATTTTTCTCATTTTATTCGCGCGTGCGCGCGCACGCGCGCGCGCGCGCACACACACACACACACACACTCTACATCGATGAAGCCAAGGCTTAAAGCTCACACATTTTACAAAATGGTGAACTTCAGCAAATATTTTTAACTTCTGATAACACCTCATATTTGTATGTAGAATGACACAAATTCTCTAAAAGCGCTATCATTTTGTTATCTATATTATTGTTTAGTTTTTTGTTCAAAAATAATTCTATAATCTGCCTGGTAAATACACATTTTAATTACCAGAAACAGATTGATCTCTGTTCACAGTTATTTATAAATGTAGTTCATATTGTCTTGGATGATTTTGAGCCTTACATCATTGCTTATGGAAACAAAATGAAATGAGACAAACTCAGCCAAGTTTTAATATGGGAATGGTGAATGGAATAAAATTATAGTAAGATAATCTTTTGGAATGCTATTTAAGCATTGTTATAATGCTTACAACTCAGTGGTAATAAGAAAAGATATTTGACATGAATAAAGGGAAGCTGAGTAAACAATTATACCTATTCGTAATTAAAGTCCCATAAATTAGGTGTATCTACTGTCAAGATCTAGCCAGGATTACTGAAAATGAGCATGCTTGCAATTTTTGGTGCTTGATAATGTGAATTTCTTCCATGGATTTGTTTTTATTTGTATTTGAACCCAACACAGGCAGAGAGAAAGAAAGCCAAGAATATTTGGTGAATATAAATTTGAATATGGGTTTTCACTATATTCATCCCACCCCCTCTCTCTTCCCTGCTTACACCATGCTCTAGTTTATAAAGGCAAGATGATTAATGCATGTTCTACACCTACCAGAACTTCAGTGGATGTCAGTAACATTTCTGTGCTATTCAGTATGCACGCTCTATGAAAGATAATTTTCTAAACACTTATTCACATTTATTTATTGGATTTTTTATAATAACATCATGAGGTAAATATTATAATAACACTTCTGTATATAATGTGGAGAATGCTGATCAGAACGGATACTATAAATTGCTTCCAGACATCACAAGGACGAGGGTAGCAGGTCTAAGATGTAAACTCAAGTAGTCTGGCTATGCAACCTTTGCTTGCTGTTGTCCATGCTTTGAGTGAACCATCTGATTTGTCTAAACTGATCTCTATGGGTCTTCAGGGAGTTGCGCCTCCATTCAAGCCTCACACATGGAAACTTCTAGAAGACATCTGTGCAAAACATGGATTATTCACCCAGGTTTCTTGATCCTCTTGAGGCACCTGAGACAATTATCGATGCTGACTTTTTTTTTCTGAGACTTAGCAAGTGCTCAGACTTTGGGTGGGACACAGAGACCCTCCAGCCAGCCATAGCATGCCTGCCTACTTCCCTCTTGCTCGTGAGGTCCTGCACAGCCCATGTATGCTCCTCATCCTTCAACAGCATTCTCCTTTTCACTTTAGCTGATATTCTATCTCAATCAAAATAAACCCAATCACACGCAATACTGGAAATAGCAACACGACATTTCATCTAATATAATCCTATGGGAATATAATAAGGCATATAAAAATAGACTTTCAGACTGTTACCAGAATTAATATGATCTTGTGAGTATATGTGCAAATGGCATAGGAGATGAAACCAGTGATCTAAGAGGTTTTTACTAGTTCTAAATCAACTTCAGGCTTAGCTTGTTTCTGTCCAAATTTCTTGGTCTGAGTTTCTGATTATTTTTGTGACTTGTACACCAAAGTACAATTAATCAGTATGTCCCTTATAGCAAGCTAACTCACATTCTTAACAACGTTAAACAATTTGTAAGTGGCCATAAAATATATATTAGCATGTTAAAGATTTGTAAGTGGCTATATATATTATATATATTAGTATGTTAAAGATTTGAAGATTCTGATGTTTTGTACATCTTTTAATTTGGAGGTGTGAATTGTACTCATTCCATTCACCACTGTCTTGATTTCCAAGAAATAACTAATGAGGTCACTGTGTCTAAGGTAGCACACTGTATATAGTCTCTTAATGCATCTTCAATGCTGCTTTCAAAAGCACTCACAAACTGAACTGTAGGCTCACCGATGTTTAAGATGGCAAATATATAATTTCTAACACAATGTAAGTTAATGCAGTCAGAGTAAATCTAACTATAGCTTTGGAGGATGCAGTCCAAGTAGATTTAATCTAGAGAGCCTTGAAATATCATTTCCATTTAGTGGAGCCATACAACTTTACAAGTGGAAGTTCCCTGCCATCAACCCACCATTAGTCCAAATTAAGCTACAGATACAGAATTCCCTCTATAGAACCCTGGGGAGGTGGTCAGCTTAAGTTTTCATGGCTGTCCCGATTCCATGGCTGGTCAGCTCAAATGTTAGAAAGTTTATTCAAGAGCTTTTTTCTGGTGCTCATTTAGTCTTCCTAAATTAACTACTCACTAGAGAAGAAAATACTATTGTGCTCAATAGGCATTAATATTTATTTTTACATTTTCAATTTCTCTGACATGACTGTGTATGGTGTTTTAAGACAATTTCCAGGCAACCAGTTAATGATACAAGGGGAAAAATTGTGGTCACTGAACCTACGGTTTTAGCTTGGTGCAACCTCGGCCCATTTTAAAGGATTCATGAAGGAAACAAAAAAAAATAGTACATAAAGTATTGAGCATAGCTCATTGTAAACAGCAGATATTAAAACAGTGAAAACTAGAGTTACTTTTTGAAGGGAAGATGCAGCTCTCTGTGCCTGGGAAAATGTTTTCACACAGGAACCCAGGATAGCACCTCAAGCACCTGGGAAAATGTTTTAAATATCTGAAGAACCCTATCTCAGATAAGGCCCTTTTGAAAAGAGCTCTGCAGCCAGTCAAATCCACATTCATATACCTTTCGTCCCTGGATAGACAGTCTTCTAAGTAGGCCCAGACCCAGGTAAACTTTATATACAATCTTTAAAAGAGCCTGCAGAGGGCTTTTGAGAGAACATAACTTCAGATATGGCTGTCCACTCTCTGCTTCTTGCTGAATAAAGGTATCTTTGTCTGAGCTCAGTCTGGTCTATCTTCTGACTCATATTTCGTTATACTTTTAATTCAGCCCCCCACATCCCACTTTTGGGAGTCATATTACTTAGTCTCTGTACTACCTTTCATATTTGGAGGAAAGGAAAAGCATAGAAAGCATTTTCACATTTCATTTCAGAAACCAATTGAGAACTCTCCACAGTAGAAAGCTATCCTCTAGCTTTCTTTTGGAGGACTCAAAATACTGTCTATAATATTCCTCCTGCTTAAGCCTAGAAGGAAACTTGCCAGGTGGAAAGCTCTTTGTTATTCTGTGGTTGGAAAAAAAATTAACACACTCACTTAGCCATATAACCAGCCACACCATCACAAATAATACCACCACAAGTCTGTGAGAGTCAAGACCCTGTTTCCAAAGGAAAACAGGAGAATTGGAGAATGACAAGCTATACCAGTAAAGCAAATATGAGACTAAACAATTACAGTGGGGGAATTATTTTGGCCAAATATTTCTTCTCTGCATGCCCTTTCTCTTAATGAATAAAAAAGTGCATAAACCTAGACTATTCTATTAACATTTGATAATTCTTCAGTACCTTAAGAAAGAACTTCACTAGCTATTCATATCTGAATACAATAGGGTAGCTACAAGGATTTGGTAGAAAAAAAATCTGTTAGTTTGAGGGAGGGAAGAATTATACACATGAGATTCTTTTGGTCAAAAAAGAAAACAAACAAAACCAGTATGTGTGCTTGTGATTATGAGTAGCAAAGGCCACACATGCAGGATGGCATAAACTGCCAGCAATGATGATACCTTGTTGGGCAGGAAGTGTGGGATCAGAGAGTTCCTGAAAGCGGGAGGGAACCAAGGATGCTTTCTTGTGTTGTCTCTTTCTCTTTATTGATTCCTTACAAGGCACTAGCATCTTAGCCTGATTCCTCCAGCTCTCTATCCCATTTGTCCTACTTAAGGAGTGTTCTATATCCATCTTCACATGATAGAAGGAGGAAGAAATAGAAGCATAGGAAGAGGAGGGAGAGGAGGAAGAAGAATTTGTAAGATTATACCTGTATTTTGTGCATATCATAAAGACTGAAGATAAGGGACGAGAAGACTTTTCACATAAATTGTTTTCATCAGGATACAGGGAAGTCCTGAAGAAGATTTAGTTTTTGCTCTGTTAATATACTTGTCACTCAAACGTAGTATCAGTATCCTATCTGTATACTCCACTAAACTTAAGGGAAATGTCAAAGACATACTAATGCTCTGATGGCTTCAAGAAAGAAATACTTGGGCTGGAGAGATGGCTCAGTGGTTAAGGCACTTGCCTCCAGTGCCTAAGGCCCTGGGTTCAATTCCCCAGTACCCACATAAGCCAGACCCACAAGGTGGTGGCCCTGGTGTTCTCTCTCTCTCTCTCTCTCTCCCTCTCTCTCTCTCCCTCTCTCTCTCTCTCTCTCTCTCTCTCTCTCTCTCTCTCTCTGTATCTCTCTGCTTAAAAATGAATAAATAAAATATTTTTTTAAAAAAAGAAAGAAATACTTGAAAAAAATTACAAAAAAGTACAAGGGGCTAAGAAATCAAGATGTGATATAGAGATCATGGTTCCTTCCCAGCATTCTCTTTGGTCAGAATTCTTCCCTTACTCATAGGATAACAAAAAGTAACAATGAATCACACTCAAAATGGAAAATAAATCTGGAATTTAGGAATTTTCCTACAGGTGGGAAATGACTGCTTAGAACTTTTCCTAGTGTTGTCTCATAATCCCTAAAGGATTAAAGGATCAACCCCAGGAGGAGAGACAGCAGCAGGTCTTTGCCTTGCATTCTATGTGGGAAGTCGGAAAGAACAGGGGGTTGGTAGTAGGATGTCAACAGTTATCAACACTGGTTATCTTGCTCTTGTTTGCAAGTTAATTCTAATCAAACTGCTGAGCCTCAGTAAAAGGGAGGTAGTGATTGAATATATGAAATACTCCTATTTAAGCCAGTAGGCTTTGGAATATGGTGATCTCTATTCAGACATGCTGCCATAAATCTCTTGGAATAATGCCCTCAACAATGATCCTATCAAGTGTAAGACAAAAACTCAATGGTACTTCATTATGGCAGCTTTGTAGGATATCACGAGTGTCATAAATTAGTGCATTTTACAAGTATTAGCTTCAACACCTGTTATTAAGGTTAATACATTTGGCCTGGGAAGATGATGGCTCAGTCAGTAAAACACTTGCTGTACAAGCATGATGTTGCCAGGACCTTTTCCCCTGGGGATATGGGAACATATGTCTATTTACCCCAGATAGGGCAGAGACGGCAGCACAAAGTACAACTGCTGCAAAAATAGTTGAGCCAGGGAGTTTATTGGGGTTCGTTAGAGAACATGGGAGAGGGGTTTTTCACAGGAGCAGGTGTGACTCAAGGACAACAGCATTATCACCCCATCTTAAATGGTGACCTTATTAAAGTGTCCCATTTCTAGTTAACCTTCTTCTCCTAACATAATATACCTTTTTTCCCAAGATTACTTGCAGGTTGGGGAGATCAGGAAAGAACAATTTCTGGAATACTAGGTGAGGGTCTTATGATCCTTCCCTCCTCCATCTATTAGGGAATTGTCAATAAATCAATTATCATTACTATAGACCTTGTAGTTTAAAATTGTTCTGCTCCAACACTGCCAGAGCTACTGAGTCAAAACCTTCTTTACCTCAATGGTTTCATGTCATGCACAGAGGAAAAGCATCGCACAGCACATGAGTATCTGAGTTGGGAACCCAGAACCCACAAAAGAAGCGTAGCACAATGGAAAAATGGCAGGTGCTTGTTACTCCAGCCACAACTATGGGTGGATGAGAAGATGACAGAAACAAATCTGTTGGATGTTTAAAGGCCTGCTACCCTGGTTAATAAGCAACAGTGACATGTTACCCTACCTCAGATGTTATTCAAAAGTTATACTGTGACCTCAACATGAACATTGTGGCATAAGCATGTCCACACTCATACACATAAATACACATACAGCATCCAAGCATGCACACAAATACAAGCACACACACAAAGAGACAGAGATAGAGATAGATAGAGAGAGAGAGAGAGAGAGAGGCAATTAATATATTTTTTACCTGCAGCTGCTTTCTTAGTAAAGAATATAAGCTGTATTTCCCCATGATCATTCTTATGAATAAGAAGTATAAGACTTTCGTCAAGTTTTGTTCTCTCTCTTTCTCTGTTCAATCTTATGTCTTTTTGGAAATAATGAGGAATAGATGATGTACATGATTACCAAGATCTCATTCGTCTCCATGGTTCTGTGAGTCTCACTTTCCTTCAATTCTATGTAAGTCAAATGCTTCTCCCATATCTCAGTGCATGAACTCTGTTTCCCATTCTTCCCTCATGAATGCAACGGACCGCTTATTAAATATAATCTCTCGGAAGCTCAGAGGCAATACTGCCACACTGCAAGGTTTTTATCCCCCTAGAAGGCTGTTTAATTTCATGGTTATTCTTTGTTTGTCAAAGCCCCACTGTTTATTCAGATTAATTAAAAACAATTGTCCCAGCTGCAGAATGTGAGTGCTTCTTGTAATGAAAATATCTACAATCCCAAATTCATCAGCCTACATCTGATTCCACTGCAAAGTCTTTAACCTCGCTCCACAAGGCAATATGATTCAGTGGCCTCAGACTTGTGTCAGTAGACGGGAAAATTGAATCCTTACATGTACTTCTTTTATTGTTGAGTTCTGATGGCATAAAGCTATGAGAGATGGCCTCCAACGTTGTTATTGCTAAATTGGAAGTCCTACATTTAGGCCTAAATTAGACAACAGGAGGTCAAACTGAGTTGCTAAATCTGAAACTCATTTAAAACGTCATCTTCTAGCAAATGATATTTCTGATTGTTTTCTTGTTTTGATTATCAAGAGCCCTCGTATGTTATAGATTAGCAGATGTTATCATTTCCCAATAAATAAGGATAGTTAATAAGAAACAAATAGCTCTTTGATGAAGTCAGCCTAATATATTTTAGTTTGTAAAGCCTGCTGAGTGCAAGGAGTATTTGTTATCTGCCGTCAACTTTCTCTTATCCATTGTAATCTCCCCATAATGGAAAGTTTCACATTAAAAGCGGAGCTGATTCACATCTCTAATATTAAAAATTGGTTTCCAGCATACACAGACCTGCTGAAAAGAAAAGGGAGGGTGGGAAGAGGGAGATAGTCTCCACCTGTATATTAAATTGAAAATGCATCTTAAAGCCTTGGAAGCACTTCATTGTTGCACGCATGAGCCCCAAATACTCCAGATAGTTATTTCCCTCAATATTTCCAGATGCTTACAAAATCCTACTTTTGCATTTAAGAAACATGTGAAATTTTTCACTTATTAAAGGACTAATAACTTTAAGCCCTCTCCATCTTTACTGCTCTGGTGATAGTCAACTGTGTCTTTAACTGAGCCCACACTATTATTTGGAAGATATTAGAATTTGAAGACAGATAGGTATTCTAAGTTTTACTTAGATTTCATTTTATTTTTCTTTCCAGACTGCCTGACTAGCTATCTTCATTTAGTATTTTCTCCCATTTTCAACTTCTGGTTTCAAGAACAAATGATTCCAGCTTAAAAGGGTTCATTCAGAAATTAAAATAACTAGGCTATGTCAATGCCTGGTTCAATATATAGACAAGAATATTGAGAGGAAGACCTTGACTGTACTACAGAGATGCCTGGGAATGAACCTGAGACCATATAATCCACTCCTGCTTAATTCCTTGCCTCTTCATTATTGTTCTTTCATGCCAATGCCATTTCTTGGTCATTATTGTTCTCTATCTCCTCTCCCTCACCATGATGTTCTCCTCCCTTCCTCTCTATTTACACATTTCGGCAATTCTATTTATGTAATACTTTAGGAAACTGATCTAAAATTCACAGATACTGGTAAGACACACACACACACACACACACACACACACACACACACACACACACACCACACTGTTGAAATGGGTGCCAACCTGCTCAGGTGACTTCTAAGAAACATGCTCATCAACCAGTCATCTTTATCCCTCCATAAAGGTAATTTGGGGAACTTTTACCTTCTCACCAACAGTTCTCCCAGGATGGCATTGTTGCATTGGCATCTTATAGACCTCTTGGTAATAAACAAGCAGTACTTGTCACTCTTCTATCCCAGAACAGGGGCAAGCCTTCCCGCCCTACTTGGATGCATTCTTATTGGATATGGGGAGTGTCTTCCCTGAAACATATCAGGTGAAGGGCCTCTTACAAAGCAGCATTTGAAAATGAAAATGTGAAATAAAATGTCTTTATTTCATGTGATTTCCTCTGAATCCAGGCTCCTATTTATCTGTCAGGGGTCCTCCCACTGCACACAACAGGGAGCACCAGTAACAAGGGCTTGTCAAGCTCCAGAGGTAGCTCTTTCACATAAGACAGTCTCTAGAAGGGAAACCAAGAATGCATCTCTCCTGACAGCAGCAGAGAAAACCCAAGAGCTGGACCACACATACCAAACTCAAAGCTTCCGTTGGTTTTCCAGGGGGCTGTATGGTTACAGTTTAAGTGAGATGAGATTAGAGTTCCAGATAATGATGCTGGGCCAAGAGAGGGAGGAAGGGTGGTGGCAGGGGGATTGCAAAGACATTTAAACCCTAAAGTGATTTGATGATGTTCTGGGAGTCTCAACTTCAGAAAATGCATGAATCTCAACCTATAGTAGCCCAGGTACTATTTTACAGATTTGTCACCGTAAATATGTCAGCAGAAAGTAGGAATGGGGTCTGACTGCCAGCACACCACTCCATCTGCAATCCTCTGATAGGGTCTGACTTTGTGAGGAAGAATGAAGTGTGCATACTCCAAGTTATCCAGGAGGGACAAAATAATACTCACATGAAGGAGACCTACTAAATCAGTCTAGATTTTAGACTCTCTCAACCCTTCTCTTCCTACCCAAGCCCTAAATCAGCTTCATCTTTGGGAGATGTTCTAAAGTTGGGGATGAGAACAACCAGTTGCTATGGCTTAACATCCTTCTGATATAAATTTAGGAATTTGGGCTAATAGGAAGGAGGCTTATTAATGTTGATACAACTAGGAAGTTTTACAGCACTCAGACTTCATCAAGCAATTGTAGATAAAATCCCTGAGGACAATAAAACATGGTGAATTTTCAGTTCCCTAAAAGGGGACTGATGATTTCCAACTGCATGGTCCTCCATATCCTAAATCAAAGTCTCCCTGGACAGCTGCTTGGCAGCAATGGAGCCTGTGATAAGCAAGAGAAGTGCCAAATACATTCAATTATTATTATAATGTTATTTTATGCATAGGTCTAATTGTTAGGCATCAATTACTTTACTTAATCCTTTCCCAGCCCTATAAAATGGTGGTATTTGCTATACTTCATCTATTAGAGTGATGTCTAAGAGTTGGGATGGCTTGTCTACAGTTACATAGAGCTATAGGGCAGAGGATTGTTTATTGTGTTACCACATTGACTTGCCTGTGGGTCCTGATTCTCTCTCTTTCTCTTTCTCTCTCTCTCTCATACTCTCTCGTGTGTGTGGTATATGCACATGATTGTGTCTTTATAATACTCCACGCACTAGCCTACAGATGGTTGTGCTCTCCTGTGGTTTGGCTGGACCTGCAGAATCAACGTTCCTATTCCATCTCTCCTCTGAATGTTTTTTTTTTTAATTTAATATTTATTGTCCATAATGAGTTACATTATTTAGTGGGCAAACCATGCGTTGTTATCCTGACTTCCCCAATTCCCCCCCTCCCCATCCCTGATCAGTTGTATATCCTTCGTGGGCTGTCTGTATTAGTCCTTGTGGCAAGGGATCCTGTATATCTTAGTACTCATCCCGGTCTTCCTGGCCCAAGTCAGTTGTTACTGATGGGTGCTATGCCTCTCTCTGAATGTTTTTATTTGAGCCAAAGTCTTCTACTGATTCTGAAGCTTGCCAAGTTTTTCCACAAGTGTTGGTAATTTTCAGGAGTCTCCTTCCCTGTAGGACTGGGATTACAGACGCAGGTGGTCACACCCAGCTGTTTATGAGATTCCTGGAGATCAAACTCCAGGGATCTCTCAGGCCTCCTCAGGTACTCATGCTTGTGCAGGAAGTACTCTTACCCACTGAACCATCACTTCAGCCTCTGATTCTCTGATTGTGAACATCATGTGATGCTTCTGGACCTGATATTAAAGTTACATCTACTAGTAAGTAGTATTATGGTGGGAAATAAATACTATTTCTAATTTTGGGTAATTGGATAAAGTGTATAGGAGGCTAAACACACAGAAAATTTTCAATGAGTTTCACCTTACAGAACAATTAACTGAAATCCATGGAATCTAAGGGATTTCTACAAGGTCACACAGATAGAGTCACAAAACTGAATGACAGTCTGATGCTCACTACATGATCACAAAGTTCACCCTACTTCACATGTTACCAATGGGTACCACACTCTGTTAAAAACAATTAAATACAATTTATCTTTCTATTTGATTTTCTTTTCATGACTCAAGGACTCATAGAATTATTTTACCTTGCTGGAAAAACTGTATTAAGGTGGCAATGGCCACGATTTGAAGGATAGCAACTATTGTGGTTCGAAATGTCCCAGCACAATAGGCCCAGATGTTGAAGTTTGGTCCCCAGCTGTTTCTGTTGAGAGAGAAATGTATATCCTGAGGGCACATACATACCCAATTGACTGTCAGGAGGTGAAGCCTTGCCTTAGGAAGTGAGGACTGGGGCATTTTTTTGTGAGCTGTTTTGTGTTTTGTTCTGTGTTCTTCCTTCCTTGCTGCCTTGAAATGAACACCTCATAGCCTTCTGTCATGATGGTCTGCCTCACCACAGACTCAGAAACCATGAGGTCAGCTGACTATGGACTGACATCTCTGAAACCATGAACCAATGCAAATCTTTCCTCTGTTTCTCCTTTGAATGGTTTCTCTCAGGTATTTGTCAGTGGTGAAAACTGACTAACACAGCAATCTTTGGAAAGTGCTTGGGAAGGAAGATGTGAACAAAGGCCTCCTTAAAGTTGTCAGCTCTTTGTTCTCTGCTCTAACTAGCTCCTTAGTCCTGGACTCCCACTTTCACTTCTGTTTCTCAAGAGAGGGTAGAGTATGACACCAAGTGGGTAATCTTAATCACCTTCCTCTAAAGTAGTTATCTGATAAAATAACTTGCATTTAATCAGAGATGCTCATTTACTCTCCCAATTCTAAGAAATGTAATGAACACATTCATATACTCCTGGGGAAGTAAAACAGAATAGACAGAATAATGTAATGCTTATAACAATAATAACAACAATGTTCACAGTACTATATATAAAGTAAACATATAACATATATAATATATTATATTATATAATATATATATATATATATATATTATATTATATATATATATATATATATATATATATATATATATATATATATATATATATACTTTACTCTCCTTTTCACTACTTGATTGAGTGGCTTCTGGGTTGAATAGGTTATGGTTGTGAATATTTTAGAAGATTTTTGACAAGGCATTCATCTCACTATAGGGTGAGGCTAGATCATAAATTATCTTAGACAGTTTTGCTTCTTAATTAGACATTCAGTACTCTACCATTGGGAGATCTGGGTTATTCTTGGCATCTGAGATGGTTGAGATCACTGAGAAGTTGAATCTGATCCAATGAATTCTCTTGATAATTTACTATCTCTTCCGTGATGTTAGACAAATGGGTACTGACACAACACACAATATTAATTTTAAACGAAGCAAGACACAGTGACAAAAAAAAAAAACAGCCTGTTTACAACTTGAACTAAGCATTGTTTGCAGCCTGAAGAGAGAATGAAATTAAGAATGAATTGGCACACTTATAAGCACATGCACAAAAGGTCAACATAACCCATCCTTCATTAAAACTCAAGATTTCTACTGCCATCCAGGTTTCTCGAGCATTATATTGTCAGGTACCAAGATTGTGGCTGTGCCTTAGAGCTATAATTAAATTTGAGGTTTAGTTCTAGAAGTCAAATGGTAAATAGTTAACTATTGATTATTTGTTAGTTGATACAAAACAGCTACTTTCAAATGGCTTGCAATTAAAAATTCAATATTCTTATCTTCTTTGGCTACAATTGGCTAGAGAGAGACATTTATTGCCCTAAAATATTAATATTAACATGTAGTCTATTTTTTAAGAAAGGAATCACTTTTTAGAAAAAGGACAGGGAAAATGAGGAAATGAAGGCTATTTAATAAAAAGACTTGTTAGATCTTAAAATATATAAAATGGACATTAATCTAAATTTTACCTTATTAGCCAAGAAGAAAATGTCTAAATATTATGCAATAGCTGGGTAGTGATTTGGGGAAAAATGATTTTATTCTGTTTCTTCTTAGGTGTTTCCAGAGTTATAAAAAAAATAAACACAAAACTATGTGAAAGAAGACAACATCCAGTAAGAAGTGTCCATGTTGTATAAAAGGTAAAAGGAAAAACAACTCATCTAAGGAAGGGGTAGACCAATTCTGGAGAGGGCACTAATCGTCATGTTATGGGAACTGAGTTGGTTTTTCCCATATAACGCTGAAAAAATGGATTCTTGGACATTCCAAGTCTAAAAAAAAGCAAGATTCAAATTAAGGTTGAAACATATGTGTTAGTTTAAAATTTATTCTCACATACCTTCCTAACTCTCTACTGTCATAATTTTACACACTTAACTTTGAAGAAGAAGCTGAACATTTGATGTTTTACCTATGAATTATGTAGTTGCCTAGTTTTTGTGGGTGGTGGGTGGTGTTGCCGTATCAGAGAGAAAATATAATCCTTAAGCAAAGTATGTAAAGTGAATTGTAAGCTGCCTACCCCTTATATTTTGTTGGATTTTCTGAGTTGAATTTGTAAGATACCTTACTTTCTTTATTCCATCAAAAGCCCTCTCCCAGCATAATTGACTGATTCTTTTTATTTATTATCCATAATGAGATAGTCAATGAACAAATAATGAGTTGTTACCCCCATTTCCCCAATGCCCCTCTTCCCTAACTCCAATCATATGGATAACCTCCTCCGTTGGCAGTCTGGATTAGTCTATGGGGTTGGGGATTATGGATATGCTAGGAGCCAGCACAGTTCGACCTGCCTTAGCGCGATGTTACTGAGAGGGGTGATGACTCTGGTACTTCTCCCCCACCATGGTTCTTACAATCATTCCGTCCCCTCTTCCACTCAGAATCCTGAGTCATGGTGGGTGAGTATTAAGACTGCTTCATTGTTGAGGTATTAGGGGACCTCTGTATTTCTGATTTAGGTTGTGTTGAAAATTGTTGGTGTCTGTCTGACTTAGCCTGTGTTGACTGATTGGCTGTGGTTATGGGTCTCCTGTCCATCCCACCTTTCACTGTGGGGATCCATATGGATCCTCCCTGGTAGATCTGGTATGGCTCATCTCCTGCCAGGATTTCGGCTATCAGCCTTCTGTTCATTGGTAGGGTTGGAAGAGCCACAGCTCTCTCGCTGCATTCTGAAAGATACAAACAGAATCTCCATCAGAGAGTGAGATCAGTATAGGTTAACTGAGATACACATTGCTGAATTAGCTATTTATTCTATTGTTAGTAGTCTCTTTGTAAATCAAATGTATAGAGTATCTCTCATTGGGGGCCCAAGAGTTTGGTTCCCAGTGTATCTCACCCTGAGTCCCCAGTTCCAGTTAAGGACTTCCTGTCACTGAGTGAATTATTTGGCCGAATTAAAGCTGTTGATTGCCTCTCCCTGGCTTTGGCTCCTCCATTGCACAATTGCTCCTTTCTTGGTTCACTGTTCTCTCCCAGAAAGAAGTGTGTTCAGTCTACTCATGGCGGCAGTCTGTGTTTCCTGTCAGTGTTCTTTGTTTTCTCCCGCTGTCATTGACCAGCTTCCCCTGGTAGCTTATGCAGTGCCTTCCAGCACTATATTGACTACCATCTGGGGGCTGGTCACCATTCTGGACCTCTCAGGGTCTCTCAATGTTGATGGACGGCTTTCTGTGGTTTCTTTAGCAACAGGATTCTATCTCAGGCCTGGGGAGGGCATTCAAGAGCTTTGGCAGAATCTTGTATTGTTTTTAGAATCTCAGGGTTCACTTTGGTCAACAGCTCAGTGAGGGAAGAGGCCAATGACTGGGACCAGGAGTTGCCAGACTGATCAATTTTTAACAGGTTTAGACTCTCTCCCCTTCTAATTACGGCCCCTCTTACCAGATGATGCCCATTTCTTGCTCAATAGTTTACTGTAAGTGAGGATTTTATGATTTTGAACCCATTTTGGTTAAGCTTCATGGTTAAGTGATCCCCCTCCCCGCTAACGCCTTAACCCTCTTTCATAAAGTCTTACTTCTCTCCACTGGTCTGTATAGAGTTAACAGGTAACCTGGTTAGGAATCTCATATGAGGGAGAATATGTGGCGTTTGGCTCCCTGTTCTTTCGAGAGATCGCTGAGTAGGATCTGCTCCAAGTCTGACCATTTTTTTCCCTAAATTTTGATATGTCATTTTTCCTTTCAGCTGAGTAGAATTCCATCATGTAAATATACCACAGCTTTGTTTTCCATTCCTCCATGGATGGGCATTTGGGTTGATTCCAATTCTTAGCTATTATGAATTGAGCTGCTATAAACATAGTTGCACAAATATCTGTATGCTGAGGTGTGACATCTTGTGGGTAGATGACTAGTAGAGAGATAGCTGGGTCCATTGGTAGTTGGGTCCATTGGTAGTCCATTGGGTCCATTCTGTTGAGGCTTCTCCACAGTGCTTTTCAAAGTGGTTGAACAAGCTTACAATCCCACCAGCAGTGAATGAGGGTTCCTTTTTCCCCGCATCCTCTCCTGCAATTATTGTTGTTGGCTTTTGTGATGATTGCCATTCTGACCGGAGTGAGGTGGAATCTCATCATAATTTTGATTTGTATTTCATTGATGCTTAAGGATGCTGAGCACTTTTTCAAGTGAGTAAAGCCCATATGTGTTTCCTCCTCAGTGAATTCTCTGTTGAGATCAGTGCCCCATGTTTTAAGGGGCTGTTTGACTTTTTGTCATTAATTTTTTTGAGTTCTCTGTAGGTTCTAGAAACTAGGCCTCTGTCTGAGTTGTAGCTGGCAAAAAACATATTCCATATTGATGGTGTCTATTGGCTCTGAGTATGGTATTTTTGTCTGTACAGAAGCTTTTGAACATAATCAGGTCACATTGGTTAAGTGAATGTTGCACTTCCTGGGCTACTGGAGATTTGTTCAGGAAGTTTTCCCCTATCTCATGTAGGAATCCTCCTATTTTTTCTTACAGGGTGTTCAGGGTTACATGGTTAATATTGAGGTCTATGATCCATTTGGAGTTGATTTTAGTACATGGTGAAAGGAGTGGATCCATTTTCATTTTTCACATGTTTTATCCAATTTGTCCAGCACCATTTGTTGAATATTCTATCTTTAGCCCAGTGTACATTGTTGGCACCCTTGTCAAAGACCAAGTAACTGAAGTAACTTGGATTAAAAGCTGGGTCTTCAATTCTATTCCACTGGTCAGTCTGTCTGTTTTTTTTTTTTTTTTTTTTTTTTTTTTTTTTTTTTTTTTTTTTTTTTTTTTTTTTTTTTTTTTTTTTTTTTTTTTTTTTTTTTTTTTTTTTTTTTTTTTTGCCAGTACCATGCTGTTTTAGTTACTATGTCTCTGTAGTAAGTCAGGTACGGTGATACCTATTGCATATATATATTTGCTCAGCATAGTTTTAGGTATCCGTGGTCTTTTGTCCTTCCAAATAAATTTTGAGATTGTCTTTTCTATGTCTGTGAAGAAAGAGGTTGGCATTTTTATTGGCATGGCGTTGAATCTATAGATCGCTTTTGGCAGGATTGCCATATTTACTATATTGATTCTCCCTATCCATGAGCATGGAATATCTTTCCATCTTATCATATCCTCCTCTATTTCTTCTTGAGTGTTTTAATATTTTCCTTATATAAGTCTTTCACAACCTTGGTTAGTGATATTCCAATGTATTTGATTTTGTTTGTAGTTATTGGAAATGGGACAGCTTCTCTGTTGTCCTTTTCTGAATGTTTGTCTTCTGCATATAGAAAGACTACTGATGTTTGTGTGTTGATTTTGTGTCCTGACACACTGCTGAAGGCATTAATTACCTTCAGGAGTTTAAAGATACTTTTCTTTCAGTATGATATATATATATATATATATATATATATATATATATATATATATATATATATATATTATCATTTCATCTGTAAAGAGAGATGGTTTAATTTCTTCTTTTCTAATCTGTATCCTTCTTATGCTTTTCTCCTGTCTTATTACTTGGGCTAGAAATTCAAGTACTATGTTAAAGAACAGTGGTGAGAGTGGGCACCCCTGTGTTGTTCTTGAATTTAGTGGGAATTCCTTGAGTCGTTCCCCAATGAGAGTGATTTGTGCTTTAGGAGATCTGTATATTTTCTTTATTATGTTGAGCTATATGCCATCTATGCCTATACTTTCCAGAGTTTTCAATTTGAAGTAGTGTTCAATTTTGTCAAAAGCCTTCTCAGCATTAATTGAGATGACCATGTGATTTTTGCGATCAAGTTTATTAATGTGGTGAATTATATTTATCAACTTGTGTATGTTGAAATATCCATGTATCCCGGGATGAAGCTGACTTGGTCAGAGTGAATTATAGTCTTGATTTGGCTTTGTTTTAAGTTTGCTAGGACTTTGTTTTGGACTTTTGCATCCAAGTTCATCAGGGATATGGATCTGTAGTTTTCTTTTCTTGTTGCATCTTTGCCTGGTTTGGGAATTAGGGCAATGCTAGCTTCGTAGATGGAGCTTGGCAGCCTACCCTCTTTTTCTAAGCCCCTAAAAAGCTTCAACAAGAGTGGTTTCAGTTCTGTGAGGAAGGTTTGGTAGAATTCGGCTAAGAAACCATCCAGTCCTGGGCTTTTCCGATTGGGGAGTGTCTTAGTCAGCCACATGCCGCTGGGATAAATCTTCAAACCAGGCACAATTTAGGGGAGGAAATTATTTATTGAAACTACAGATTGAGGGGAAGTTCCATAACAGCAAAATTGGCTGGCCCTCTTTCACAGGTCCAAGCAGAGAGAAAAAACCATCACCTACACCACACACACAATACCATACAGGCTCTAGAGGGCCAAGGAGAGAATTCTTTCACCTTTATATAGCCCTAGGGTGGGGTCTTGCAACCCATCCCCAGACTTTATGGCTTCCTGAGTGTCTAGAATTTCCTTCCTCACTGCCCACACAGGAGAGGACGTTTAGTTCTAGCTACTTTGAGCTTCTTTATATCCTGAACCCTACTGAGAGGCTGCCTTCCTGTAAACACCCTCAGAGACCTTCACAAGATAGTTACAAATATCAAGTTCACAACAAAACCTAACCATCACAGGGAGGTTCTTGGTTACAGATTCAATTTCTGTGATTGTGATAGGTTTATTTAGCATATTTATCTTCTCTGGGCTGAGCTTTAGTAATTGGCAAGTGTCAAAAAATTCATGCATTTCATGTTCTCTAGTTTTGGAAGAACAACCTGATGATACTTACAATATCTTCAGGCTCTGTTGTGACTTCTCCCTTATCATTTCTGATTTTGTTGATTTGGGCTATATCCTTTCTTCATTTGATTAGATTGGCCAGGGGTTTGTCAGTCTTATTCACATTTTGAAGAACAAACTCTTTGATTTGTCTATTTTTTAATTGTTTTCTTTGTTTCCAAGCCATTAATCTCAGCTCTGATCTTAATTATTTCCATGCATCTTGAACTGTTAGGGTTGGACTTTTCTTTCTGTCCTAATGACCTTAGGTGGGAGGTTAGGTGCTTTATTTGAGACCATTCTGTCTTTATTATAAAGGCATTTAGTGCAATGAATTTCACCCTTAGGACAGCCCTCATTATGTCCCACAATTTCTGACAGGTTGTGTCCTCATTATCATTTGTTTTTATGAAATTCTGAATTTCCCATCTGATTTCTTGTTTGACCTGTTCATTGTTCAGGTGTGAGTTGTGTTGATGCCAGTGTGTGTTGTCATTTTTGTATCTTCTCCCATTGTTGATTTCTAGCTTTAATGCTTTGTGGTCTGATATGATGCAGGGGATTACATTGATCTTCCTAAATTTGATGAGGGAAGATTTATGGCCTAGTATGTGGTCAATTTTGAAGAAGGTTCCATGCACTGCTGATAAGTATGTATAATCTGTATCCTTGGAGTGGAATGTTCTGTAAATGTTTGTTATACTTAGCTTGTCTATGGTGCTGTTGAGCAACTTTATTTCCCTGCTCATCTTTTGGTTGGATGATCTGTCTAGAGATGACAGGGGAGTGTTAAAATCTCCTATGTTAAAATCTCCTAAATCAACTATGATGGTGTTGGCATCTATATCTGCTTTGCTTTTGAGTAACTTATGCTTTATGAACTGAGGGGGCCTTGCATTTGGTGCATACATATTTAATATAGTGATGTCTTCTTGTTGGATCATTCCCCTGACAAGTATGAAATGTCCATCATTATCCTTTTTTATTGATTTTGGCTTAAGGTCTATTTTGTCAGATATTAGAGTAGCTACACCCGCTTTTTTTATTATTCCCATATGCCTGGAAAATTGTTTTCCATCCTTTTACCCTCAGTAGGTTACTGTCTTTAGCGATAAGGTGCATTTTGTGAAGGCAACAAATGGAAGGGTCCATTTTTCTGATCCACCCTGCCGTACTGTGTCTTTTAATAGGAGAGTTAAGCTCATTTACATTCAAGGTTATAACTGTGAAGTTTGCCATGTTGGAAAGACTCTGGGGGTTGGTATCTGAGCTGTTGTTGTTATCTCTTTGGTATTATCTTCTTTGTTCTCTGCTCCTTTCCTGGGGTCAGTTGCTTGTCTCATCTGTATGGAGTATCCCATGTAGTATCTTCTGAAGGTTTGGCTTTGTGTTCAAGTAATTGTAGAGATGGTTAGTTTCATGGAATACTATCATTTCTCCATCTATCATGATGGTTAACTTTGCTGGTTACAGAAGTATAGGTTGAAATCTGTATTTCTTTAGGCCTAAAATAGCTTTATTCCAAGCTCTTCTGGCATTTAAGGTTTCTATGGAGAAGGCTGCAATGAGTCTGATGGGTTTGCCTTTTATAGGCGATGAGTTTCCTTTCTCTTACTGCTCTAAGTACTCTCTCTTTACCCTCAATGTTTGGCATTATAATTAAGGTATGTCTTGGAGAGGTCCTCCTTTGGTCCAATTTGTTTGGGGTCCTGTCTATATCTTTTAGATGTACAGGATTATCTCTTGCAAGGTAAGGAACGTTTTCTTGAATAATTCTATTGGAAATATTTTTCTATGCGCCTAGCCTGGTTTTCTTCTCTTTCAAGGATCTCCATGATCCTGAGATTAGGTCTTTTATGTTATCCCACATTTCTCTTGAGTTTTGTTCACTCAGTCTTTTGAATTTTGTCAAATTTCTCATTTCCCTCAAATTCTCCTCTGTTTTGT
>PVHP010028665.1:5522-22993 GCA_004024765.1 Zapus hudsonius | reverse complement strand
TCGCTGCCCCGGGCTTTCATCCCAGCACCTGGGACCGACCCGAGGCAGGAGGATGAGGAGCTCAGGGTCATCCTCGGCTCCGTGGGAAGTTCCAGGCCAGCCTGGAATACGCGAGCGAGAACCTGTCTCACGAAAGCAAACACATTGCTAAACTCCAGGTCCTCCTAGTTCTGAATATTCTATAAATTCTGCACTTTACAAAAGTTACATTTTATATTTAGGTAAACGATCAACTTTAATTTCGTAAAAGTTGTAAAGCCTGTATCCAGTTAATTTATTTTCATTTGTACAGATAAACATACTTTGCAGTGAGTTTTCTTTCCTCTCTTGTCAGTTAAATTTTGTGGTTTTGTTTATTCTTACCCTATGTAGAGTATCATGATTATTGAAGTGTTATGGTCAATCTTAATTTCAAATTGTGTCAATGTCTACAGTATTTATTCTGCAGTAATAGGTTGACCATTCTGTGCCCCCCTTTCCATACAACCTTTAAAATCAGTTTTGTATTGACAACATGAGTTTTAAGTTAGGATTTTGTTGGGATTGTTTGCAATCTGTTCAAATTGAAAACTGATATCTTAATCTTGAGATTATGAGATACCTCGTTAATGAGTGCTTGTTTTTGCTATTAGACATTTGTAGTTGTTACCTATACATCTTTATTAAATTTCTGTGTAACCATTTCTTCTATTACTTTTTAAGTATTTATTTATTTGAAAGAGATTGAGAGAGAAAGAGGCAGACACAGAGAGAAAATGGGCCCAGGCCTCCAACCCCTGCAAGTGAATCCAGACATGTGTTCCATCCTGTACATCTAGCTCTATGTGGGTACTGGGGAATCGAACTTGGGTCCTTCTGCTTTACAGACAAACACCTTAACTGCTAAGCCATCTCTACAGCCCCTCTTCTATTATTTTTGATGCTATATAACTGTTGTGTTTTTAATTGACATCTAATTATATATTGCTGGTATGCAGGAAATTGATGGGTTTGTATATTAATCTTGTATTCTATAAGTATCTTAGTAGTTGGGTGAGTGTTGCTTCTTGGATTTTTCTGTGGGCCTAGATAGTTTTATTTAGTAAGTTAGTTTTGCTTTTCAATCCAAATGGCACATCCCTGCCCTTTTCTTACCAAATTTACCTTTAAAAATTTACTTATTTAGCCGGGCATGGTGTCGCACACCTTTAATCCCAGCACTTGGGAGGCAGAGATAAGAGGATCACCATGAGTTCAAGGCCACCCTGAGACTACATAGTGAATCCTAGGTCAACCTGGGCTAGAGTAAGACCTTGCACTCCTGATCCTACCTCTACCTTCCAGATTTGTGTGAGACAGAAAAACATGTATAAAAGAACTTTAAAAGAAAATCCAAGCAGGAACCAGGTCAACAGGTGAACAGTAATCTTAATGTACTATGTAATGCCATGAATGACATTTAGATTCAACTCCTTTTAGTAAGCTGGTAAATTAATGTTACCATGTCTCATGATATCAAGGTTAAAACTCACCTCACTGATATTGAAATGCTCAATCAAGATAACTGTTTTCAGCCATGTCTGTCAGGCTTTTAACTGTTGGGAAAATTGAATCTTAACAAAATCAAGGTTTATTTAAACTTGTTTGGATTTTGTTTTCAAAGTTTATCTAACTGTTTTGTGAGCGCCAGAACTACAAGATTGGTATAACTGGCCTTCTGGGGATTCAGTAAACAAGTTGGAAGACAAAGCCAATGAGGATATAGAGGCTACAAGGGAAGCCAATATTTTGGTCTGTGCTCCCAGGTCAAGCAGGTCCCAGGATACAATGGGACACTTCTAAAGGGTCCTATAGCTCCATTTACCCACCTTCAAATGGTCCTACATTGTCTGTCTGGTTCCCCTTTGATTGTCCTCCAAGGCCTAAACTTCAACAAGTGTAGAGACTCTTCAAACCTCTCTTCATCCCACTCCATCCTGAAGAAGCTAGTTGACACCCATCTTCTCAATGCAGGAACAATGATAGATGTCTGGGCAGTTTGGAGGTCATTGAAGAATAGCCCCAATTTCCTGTTGCCCTGGTAACATTAGAAAGAGAAGAGCCACCATTCCCTCCTGACCCAGAGGACTGGTCCTAGGTTGATATATAAAAGATACTATGTTTGCTTCTAAATTAAAAGATTAAATGGAAAATTTAGATTAGTTGGGCATGGTGGCGCACACCCGTAATCCCAGCACTCGGGAGGCAGAGGTAGGAGAATCGCTGCCACCCTGAGACTACATAGTGAATTCTAGGTCAGCCTGGGATAGAGTGAGACCCTACCTCGAAAAAAATTTTAGATTAAGGTATCAAGTTTCTGATTAAGGTATATTTGAGATTAAAGTAAAGGAAATGACATGATTTTATTAAAGATTATGAAATTTCTAAGGTTAAAATTCCAATACTCTAAAATAAAAACTAATGCCTTATTCTCTGTTTACAATAATTAGGTTTTCTTAAATATAGTTCTGCTCTTAGTCCTTACAAAAATGGCTTACCAGAGGAATTTTATGTGTTATCTTTTACTGAGATACTTAAAACCTATGATTAAAATATATCTAAATGCTGTTTGTATGTTTTTCCATTCTGTAAACACTTTATTTGATGGATAGAAAACTTATTTTAATGGAAAAAAGTTTGTCCTAATTATACAAAATTTCATTGTGCTCATGATTTTTAATTCTATAAAATGGTGGTTAATTAAACAATTGGCACATGTAAACAGATTAAAAAGATTTTAGCTTTTTCAGCCTGACACACTTTCATTAGTTCTTCTAAACCTAAGACCTCTTTCAATTTCTTTACCAAGAAAGTAAAAGCTATGAGCCATGTATATTAACAATTAATTACAAGGAGCTTTAAATGCAATAACTCTCACGTTTAACTGACACAATTCATTTCAGCAGGTCCAATTCCAAATTACTGCAAAATTCCTCCTGGGTCTCCTGACTAATACCTGTTGTCACCCTTCTAATGACCATATTTTGATTCTTACATCCATAGGTCCCTCTCTCATCCAGACCACCATGGATTCATGTGGCTAGCACCCTCCTGAAGGGGGAGTACAGATACTAGCCTCTGGTTCAGGCACCCCAAGATGAGGAGGCCTCTGACCCATTCAGCAGGAAGCAATTAGAGATACTGTACCTCCTCACAAGTCCTCTTCCTATGAAATTTTTGTTCTGTTTTATGTTGAAAAAAAAAAAGCCTAACGTGTTAGAATCTTAGATCTCTCTCGCATCCTTCTTTTTTCCAGACCTGGGACTCTGAGATGGTAAGAGGAGGGAGGCTACCCTGCAGACAACCCAAGTGCCCTCATTTGCAGGGCATTTTCTCTTCTCCATAAAACTATCTCCTTGGCTGGCCTTCACTCTTTTTTACTTTCCTGCTCCAAATGTGTGTAACCCCCCTTTTTTAAATTTATTGATTTTTTTAAATAAAAAAGATTGTATGCTTAGACCCCCTTACCTCCTCCCTAAATCTGCTGAAGTTCTTTTTTGGTGGGGTTATTGGTATTCATTGTGGGGACCAAGAGACCTCTGTCTCTGCAGGAGGCTGGGGAGTCTGCCCCCTCATCCACAATGTTCCCTAACCCTTGGGAGGCAAGAAAGGGATCTGACTTAGTGTGGCTTTCTCTGTAGCCTCTGGATCTCTGCTTTGGTGATGATAATATACTGCCACCATCTCCCTGGAACTGGTTTTCAGTCTAGCCAAGAGATCAGTAATTCTGCCACTGCTTCCTTCCTCTGTAATAGCTTCTGGGCCTGCACAGATGAGGTGGCAGTGACCCTCTCATGGTAGATAGTCGGCTCTCTATTCTTGATGTATTGACTGACGTACCCTAGTTTTCCCCAGTGTTCTCCACCATCGCTCCACATGAACCACCCTTCCCCTTGTTTTCTTTCCCCCTCTTCTCTCCCCATCACTTCTTCCCTCTCTCTCATGCTAGTACACAGAACCCCTTTCTTTCACCTCTCTGTTTCTCTTCATTCCTCTCCCCTTCCTTCTTTCTCCCATTATAGTAAAGTCTTAAAACCAAGAAACTTTCTGAGGCTGGAGATATGGCTCAGCGGTTAAGGCACTTGCCTACAAAGCTTAATGACCCAGGTTCTATTCTCCAGTCCCCACGTAAATCCAGATGTGCAAAGTGGCACATGTATCTGGATTTCAATTGCAGTGGCTAGAAGCCCTGGTGTGCCCATATTCATATTCATTCTCTCTCTTTCCCTCTCTTCTCCCCCCTTGGAAATAAAGTATTTTTTTAAAAAGCAACTATTTTGGTCCTCTCTCTCTTCACATTGAATCAAGCCAGTCTTTACTGTTATTAAATTAAGACCCTCGGCCCAAGAAATTGTCAGTTTGGTCCTCTGATGTGAACCCCAAACCTGACATACACACCATAAATAAACAAAATATAATTTGAGAGAGGAGAGGTGACATTTTTGTGAAGTTTTGCTTCCTTCCTCCTTTCAAAAAAGATGGTCTTGGGCTGGAGAGATGGCTCAGCGGTTAAGGCACTTGCCTCCAGTGCCTAAGGCCCCGGGTTCAATTCCCCAGTACCCACATAAGCCAGACTCACAAGGTGGTGGCCCTGGTGATCTCTCTCTCTCTCTCTCTCTCTCTCTCTCTCTCTCTCTCTCTCTCTCTCTCTCTCTCTCTCTTTCTCTGCTTTAAAAATGAATAAATAAAATATTTTTTTAAAAAAGATGGTCTTGCTAAGTTGCATGGCTGGCTTCTAACTCCTGAGGTGTGTCATCTCAGTCTCTCAAGAGGCTGTGACTACAGTCTCATGCCAGTAGACACGGAGTTCTTCCTGAAAATACCCATCACCTCTCCATGGCTCCATTCTGGTTTGAGAGCCCTGCTCAGTGCTGTGTTGTGAAATAAATGTATATCATCAACCACAGAATTATGACAGTGAACATCTTGTCAACAATGTAGATTTAAAATCCTGCCAGTCTGACCCATTTTTTAAGTGTGTGTGTGTGTGTGTGTGTGTGTGTGTGTGCGCACATGCCATGGCCTCCTACCACTGTAAATGATTGCCATATGCATATGCCACTTGTAGCCATTGAGAAATCGTCCCAGCCCCTGACTTAATTCTGTTATACAAACATATGGGCTATTTTAGGACATGGTGGCCTTTGAGGATGTGGCTGTGAACTTCACCCAGGAAGAGTGGGCTTTGCTTGGTCCTTCTCAGAAGACTCTGTACAGAGATGTAATGCTGGAGACCTGCCAGAACCTCAGTGCTGTCGGTAAGAATATCATCAGCTTTTATCAATTAGAAACCAAGTACTTTTAAAAAATATTTTTATTTATTTGCAAGCAGAGACAGAATGAGGCAGAGAGAATGGGCATCCAGGGCCTCTAGCTGCTGCAAGTGAACTTCAGATACTTGCGCCATTTTGTGCATCTGACTTTAAGTGGGTACTGGGGATTTGAACCAGGGTCATTAGGCTTTTCAGACAAGTGCCTTAACCATTAAGCAATATCTTCAGCCCTGAGAACAAGTATTTTTTGATTGTCAATGCTCTTCTGTGATTTAGAATGTCGATAAGGAAGAAATTGATGAATAAATTAGCCAGTTTACAAAATACCTTGAAGCTAGAAACAAATAATTTTTCTGTAATTTCAAATAATTTTTGTTGTCTATATTTTAGGAATCAAATGGAAAGACAAGAACATTGAAAACTATTATAAGAAATCTAGAAAAACTCTAAAGTAAGTTGTATGTATGTACAAGGGGAAGAAAATGTCCCTTGAGATAAACTTAATGTGCCATGAACATTTAAGAATAAGCAAAACAAATAAGCATAACCCCAAATTTGTTGATCTTTAGAAAAAAAGTTTATTTTTTTTGTATTTTAAGGCTGTGGTCTCACTCTAGCCCAGGTTGACCTGGAACTGAATCTGAAGCTCAGGCTGGCCATGAACTCATGGTGATCCTCCTACCTCAGCCTTCTGAGTGCTGAAATTAAAAGTTTGGGCCACCAAGCTGGCCTTAGAAAATTTTCACTAGAAATATGTAGTACATGAAACTCCCTAGAAAGCTGCATTTTTATGAATGTCACTGTGTTTATCATAGCTCTGCGGAAACCATATTGTATAATCTTTCATTTCAGACCATTCACATATGCTGGAAAATGTATAGTTTTCTGATTGTGGGAACAGTATAAATGCAAACCTTATTATGCAAACACTCATTACTAAAGCAACTTATTTATGTGCTTAGCATTTTTTTAACAGAAGTTTCATTGTAGAGTGTTAAAACAATAGAGAAGTTAATGTGCGTAGAAACATCTTTATATGGACCTCAAATCTCAAAGTGAGCTCAAAAACTTTTACTGCAGAAAAACCATGTGAGTGCAATGTGTGTGCAAAGTTTTCATGCCATTCATCCTTTAATAGGCGAGTCCTACCCCGGTCTGGATACAAAGCATATGAGCATGAGGAATACGGAAAACAATTTAAACGTAAACACTGTGGAACTGCCTTAGCTCCTGCCAGACCCATGAGAGCCCTCGCTGTGGAAGGAGCTTGTGAATATGAGGTCTGTTCAGAACCCGTTGGTTTTCACAGATTGTTGGGAACACTGACACATCCTGACAATGGCGAGATACCTTGTGAATACAAGGACTGTGGAAAGGCCTCTGTGTGTCCTGGCTCACATGGAGGAGCTCACAGTGCAGCAAAATGTTACGAATGTAATTACTGTGGCAAAGCTCTGAGTTCTTCCAGTTCCCTTCGAAGACATGAAAGAATCCACACCGGAGAGAAGCCCTATGAATGTAAGCAGTGTGGTAAATCCTTCAGACTTCACAGCTCCTTCCAGTGCCACAACAGAATCCACGCCGGGGAAAAGCCCTACGAATGTAAGCAATGTGGGAAGTCTTTCAGCCACCACAATTCCTTCTACAAGCATAAATTAATTCATGTGGGGGAAAAACCCTATAAATGTAAGCAGTGTGGAAAGTCTTTCATGTATGTCAGTTTGCTTCAAACCCACGAAAGGACTCACACTGGTGAAAAACCCTACGAGTGTAAACAGTGTGGTAAGGCCTATCGACATGACAGTTCCCTTCGAAGTCATGAAAAAATCCACGCTGGGGCAAAACCCTATGAATGTAAAAGGTGTGGAAAGACTTTTGGACGGCACAATTCCCTCCGCTTACATGAAAACATTCATACTGGAGAGAAGCCTTATGAGTGTAAGCATTGTGGTAAAGCCTTTAGATGCAAAAGTTATCTTCGATTACATCAAAAAACTCATACTGGTGAAAAGCCATATAAATGTAAGCAGTGCGGTAAGTCCTTTGTTTATCCCTGTTTCCTTCGAAAACATGAAAGAATCCATACTGGAGAAAAACCCTACGATTGTAAGCAGTGTGGCGAAGCGTTCAGGGGTTATAGTGCCCTTCGGAGACATGAAGGAGAGCATACTCTACATAAGCCTTACCAGTGTAAACAGTGTGGCAAATCCTTCATTTACCCCTGTTTCCTTCAAGCACACGAAAGAATCCACACTGGTGAAAAGCCCTACGATTGTAAGCAGTGTGGTAAAGCCTTTAGGGATCACAGTTCCCTTCTAAGACATGTAAGAGATCACAGTGGACCATAAACACCATGCATGTGAAAACTTTCAAACTTTCCAGCTCCCTTCAAAATGGATGGAACAGCATGGGCAGAAAAAATTTAATGAATTTATTAAAAAGTGATATAACCTTCAGCGTTTGGGTTTTTTGTTTATTTTCCATTATTTACTTAGATCATGGAATGAGTCACACTGGAGGAAAGTCCTGTGTTTATCAGAAGTGTTTTGGCACATTCATTGCCATTTGAAAATACACAGGTGGCTCATTCTGGAGGAAAACAATTTCAGTGAGTGAGGGAATGCATTCTTTTCTCTTTCATCTACTCAAAAACACATAACAGGGCTGGAGAGATGGCTCAGCGGTTAAGGCACTTGCCTCCAGTGCCTAAGGCCCCGGGTTCAATTCCCCAGGTCCCACATAAGCCAGACCCACAAGGTGGTGGCCCTGGTGTGCGCTCGCGCTCTCTCTCTCTCTCTCTCTCTCTCTCTCTCTCTCTCTCTCTCTCTGCTTGAAAATGAATAAAGTATTTAAAAAAAACATAACAGAAGTACCTCTACTTTTTTTTTACAAGAACAGACACTACATTGAAACTAGTAGATTAGTAAGTAATGTAATCTTTTTAAAAAAGTATTTATTTACAAGCAGAGAAAGACAGAAGGAAGATAGAATGAGTGTGCTAGGGCCTCTAGCCGCTGCAAACGAACTCCAAATACATGTGCCACTTTGTGCACCCGGCTTTACAGGGGTGCTGGGGATATGAACCATGGTCATTAGGCTTTGTACTCAAGCACCTTAACTGCTGAGCCATCTCTCCAGCCCAGTAATGGAATTTTGTTATTATTATTTATTATTATTATTGTTACTTTGGTTTTTCAAGGTAGGGTCTTGCTCTAGCCCAGGCTGACCTGGAATTCTCTATGTAGTCTTGATGTGGCCTCAAACTCACTGCAATCCTCCTACCTCTGCCTCCCTAGTTCTGGGATTAAAGGTGTGTAACACCATTCCTATCTTTTGTTTGTTTGTTTGTTTTTTGTTTTTCTGAGGTAAGGTCTCTAGCCCAGGCTGACCTGGAACTCACTATGTATACAGTCTCAAGCTGGTCTCAAACTCACAATGATCCTCCTACCTATGGCCCCAAGTGCTGAGATTAAAGGCATGTACCACCATGCCCAGCCAGTAATGGAATTTTTTAAAAAATTTTTTTAACTACAGTGTGAGTTATTTTAGACTTCCATATATTTTAGGCAGGGTTTCTCATTCTGTTATTTTCTCTGCTGTGTTCATCACAAGCTTCACTGTGAGCTCCTGTGTCTTGTCTCACATCTGTCAGCAAACAGATTACAAAAGCCCACCTTAGCTTCCAGCTTTTTACATGCAATATGGGGATCAAACTCAGGTGCTCAGGCTTGAGCAGCAAGTTTTTTATCCAGAGATGCATCTCCCCAGCCTCCTGGATTTCTTTCTGAAGGGTTCCTAGCTTCCTTTTATGCATATTTTATTACATTTATAGCTGTTTAACGTTTGAGTTTTATTGTGACAGGCATTTTTATTAGTAAGAGGTTTCATTATTCCATTTCCATAGGTGCACGTAATACATTAATCATCTTTACATCCCTGTTTGTCTTTCTTCCCCCTTACCTTTTGTAAGTTTGTAGTACTCTCCCTTTTACTTTCATGTATAGCTTTCACATATGAAAGAAAAATATGTGATACTTTGTGAGATGAGCTTACCCCACTTAATATCATGATCTCTAGTTCATCCATTTTCCTGTAGACAACATAATTTCATTATTTTCTATGGCTGAATAAAACTGCACTATATACATATATAACATTTTGTTTACCATTCACCTATTGATAGAAACCTATATAGAGGTGAAAAGTTATTTTAAATGGTTTAAAAAGCAACAACAGATAGGTCTCTCTGTGGTAGATTGACTTTGATTCCTTTGGGTGTATATCAAAAGGTAGTTGTTGCAATTGGCTTCTTGTTACTGTTACAAAGAACCTGACCAAAAGGAAGTTTGGGAGGAGAGGGTTTATTTTGTCTTACAGACTTGAGAGGAAGCTTTATGATGACAGGGAAAACCGTGACATGAGCAAAGGCTGGACATCGCCTCCTGGCCAACATCAGGTGGACAACAGCAGCAGGAGAGTATACTGAACACTGGCAAGGGGAAGCTGGCTATAACACCCATAAGCCCACCCCCAACAACACATCTCCAACAAGATTCCAATTCTAAAATTGCCATCAGCTGGGATCAAGCAATCAGAAAACATAAGTTTATGGGAGACACCTGAATCAAACTACCACATTCAGCCCCTGGCCTCCATAAACTGATGACCATCCATGGTGTAAAATGCAATGCATTCAGTCCAACTTTAAAAGTCCCCATGGGTTTTATCAGTTCCAATGATGTTCAACATCCCCATTATCTAAGGTCTTTTTTTTTTTTTTTTTTTGGTTTTCTTTTTCAAGGTAGGGTCTCACTCTAGCCCAGACTGACCTAGAATTCACTGTGTAGTCTCAGGGTGGCCTTGAATTCATGGTGATCCTCCTACCTCTGCCTCCCAAGTGCTGGGATTAAAGGTGTGTGCTACCACACCAAGCTAATCTAAGGTCTTTTAACTGAGCTGTAATAAAAAAAAGGCACAGAATGAATATTCACACTGAAAAAGATGGCATTGAACATAGCAAAGAATTGAACCAATGCAAGATTTAAAAGAAACAGGGCGAACATCAAAATCTGTAGTTCCATGCCTGACATCTCTCACCAGTGACAAGTCTCCAAATCTAGTAATTCTAACCAATGATGAGTCTCTGGAGTTCTAATTCCACTCCTCCAGCTCAGCTGCTTCTAGCCCCAGGTATGCTCTATCCAGTACTGGCAGCTGCCTTGGCAACCCTCCCATAATCCTGGCATCTCCATTGAGTCTCCACTGTAGCCCACAGTTCATCCTCATGGCTTCGTTGGGTCTCCACACAGGCAATCCATCATGCCTATTTCACACTGCCCATGGACATCTCCAAAAATCAAAACTGTTGAAAATCCAATGGCCTCTTCCTGCATTTGTTATACTCCACAATAGCAGGTGGGCTAACAATTTGTTAATTGGGGTAGGGGAGCCAACTTTGAAGAGCAGGAAACTTCAACATTCAGGCTCCTATTTCAAAAAATAGTCTGCATTCTTCCTGCTGTCCCATTGCAGATCACCCAGCCCTATCTCATTAGTTATAATCTAAAACAATTGCAGCTGAACAGGCAGCATTTTCAGCCCAAAATTTCATTTCTTTCTGTGCCATACCCGTGTGTTCACACCAATGCATTTCTACACACTGCACCCTGCACAAGTCCTCAGGACACAGGAAGAATACAGCAAGCCTCATGCAAACTGCTTCTAGACCAGTCCTGACAAAGTTCAAGCCAAACTTTACAGTCCATAGTTCTTCCTGCATTCAGGTCTTTCCAACTCTGACCAGAATCCATCAAGCTATGTTTACAACACTCCAAGGCATCTCTGAGGCTGAGGTTTCAAATCCTTCTATATTCCTTTTGTAAATTTGTTCCAAAAAGGCCAAAAGCCATAGGTCTCCAGCAGCAACTATCTCTCTCGGTACCAATTTAACTGTTGCAGCTAGCTTTCTTGTTGCTGACAGAAAGAGCCTGACTATAAACATCTTGTAGGAGGAAAAGACTTGAGGGGAAGCTCCATCGTGGCAGGGAAAAGGATGGCATGAGCAGAGGGTGGACATCACCTCCTAGCCAACATCAGGTGGACAGCAGCAGCAGGAGAGTGTGCCCAACACTGGCAAGGGGCAGCTGGCTATTACGTGCATAAGCCCATCTCCAGCAATACATTCTCAATAATTCCAGATTTTGGTTCCAATTCCAAAATTGCTGTCAGCTGGGAATCAAGCAGTCAGAGCACATAAGTTCATGGGGGACACCTGAATCAAACCACCATAGTAGCATAGCTGGATCATATATAAATTCTGTTTTGAATTTTGAGGAACTGTTCATCTTATTGAAACAGGTCTCATGTTGCCCAGTCTGGCAGCAGACTATGTAGTTGAGGACAGCCTTGAATTTCTGATCTTTCTGCCTTTACCACCCAAGGGTTGTGATTAGCATATACTACCATGTTCATTTTATTTGATGTTGGGTATCAAATCCATGGTTTCATGCATACCAGACAAGCATTCTGCAGACTCAACAGCATCCCTAACCCATCCACACTGATTTTTATTGTGCCTTGAATAGCTGGCAGTATTTAAAATTTATATTCTAATTCTTTGCTAGTGTAAAGACATCCATAGAAGACTGTGGGTCTGTGGATTACTTGGGGGGGGGTCATTGCACACTGACACCCCTGTTTATTCATGGATCTGGGTGGACAGAGTCTTGGGCAGCTGCGAGCATGACCGGCATAGACACCTGGGAGACAGCCTCATGGACAGCTCGTTTATTAGGTTGGGGAGGGTGCTTTTATGCAGGAGGGAGAAGGAGGGGCAGGAGGACAAATGGCCAGAGGGATTGGTGGGGGCAAGGTGGCCTGTGGATGTCTCATGAAAGGATTGGCAGGGGCCAGTAACCTGTCTATGTCTGGTTTGTATAGATAAGTTGGAGGGAGTTACGTGACTTTAGGCATGTAACAGATGGCCGTGGCTGTACAGGAGCTGTGAACTTCAAGCTTTCTCATTGCCCAGGCTTCTTGTTTCCTTATAGCTGAGTTATATAAACTCCAGTAAACTCGGGCCTTGAAATGCCTAGATTTATCAGGGCTTGCTGGGGCCCACCAGGTGGCTGGAGATTGGGGAGGGAAGGAGTCAGCCGAAATCCTGCCGGTCTCAGGATGAGATTATCGGGGTTCCAGGCCAGTCTCAACTTCCCTTTAACCCTGTGTTATCTATGCCTCTCAGCAGGGTCCCACAGAAGACTGTATTTTGGCATCATATATTGCTTGAAGACACAGCTTAATTCATGTGTTCCATTTTCCAAGATGATGGCTTTAAAATAATTTTACACTCATTCCCAGTGATTACTTCAGACATCCATGAGATTTACTACAGAGTGAGCTTCAAGCATGTTGTTTAGTGCCCTGGTGTTCTGTCCTGGAAGACTGAGAAGGGAGCTTTGCCATGTCTTCTCCAGGCATTTTTCTTATGTTTGTTTTGGTTTTAGACAAGTTGTTATGAAGTCCACAATAGCCACAAACTTCTGATCATTCTGCCTCAGCATCTGGAGGCATAGGCATATGTCAACATGCCAGTCCAGAATTTTTTCTTAAATACCCAGTAATGAAGCTCTCGGTTTTTGGAATGTTCCCAGGTATTATTCTTTTTACTCTTATCTGTAATATTTGAGGGAAACTTTTTTTAAAAAGCCCATCATTGAGAGGTTCAATAGGTAGAAGTCATGTCACACTGTGGTATTTATACAAGTCCAGCATTGCTTGTAAGGAGAGATCCTAACTCCGTACTGTAAAGAACAAGCACAAATGCAGTATGAGAAAATACAGTGTCAGGACTTTATAGCCAGTAAGTTGTGAACAGGCCAGGACAGGCTTAGCCATCTTGCAGCCTGAAGTAAAAGGACACTACACTAGGCAGGGAAGCTCTCTGTAATCCACGTACAGGAGGCAGGAGGATGGCATGTTCATTGCCCTGCTGGAGAACTTAGCAGGTCCATGTTTAAAAAAGAAAATGTACTGCTTTGTATAGGTTGGCCTTAATACTGTTCATTTTCCCTGCAATGTTAAAATGGTTGCAAATGTTCTGAAGACTAAGAACATTATATCTCAAAACATTTCCGTTGTAAATGTTATTTTTTACCAAGACAATTTGTTTTTACCTGCCTAGATTTGATGGAAATAAACTGCAAAACTATAGTTCTGGGTTTATGTCATTTTATATGAGAGAATTGCCATGTAGCTTTCCATGTTGAGCAAAGATTAATCAGAGGAAGAGTTTTGATGAGGAAGTCTACTTTTCAAAGCTAAGAAGTTTGCAAATCATCCCTAGGTTATTCACATTACAAAAGGCCTAGGAAGGGGATGAGGAACAGATGAAAGCCAGCATAATGATAAGTCTATTCATATCCCATGATGAAACCCAATTCTTTTGTGCTGACCTAAAATAGTATAAAAACAGACCCCTCTGTACAAAATGAGCAAAAGACATTGGCAGTATTGGCAGGATTAATGCCTTCTTTGATCAGAATTTCCAGAGACTTTGAAACACAGGTTGAGAAGATTAGTAAATGTAATGGTCCACATTGTATCTTTGTAAATGCCCACCAGAGAGAGAGAGAGAGAGAGAGAGAGAGAGAGAGAGAGAGAGAGAGAGAGACCTACAGCTGGTAGAGCATGAGGGTTTTTCCCAAAGCAAAGCTCCACTCAACAAAGGCTAGGATTTTATTCATGAAGTCTATACCTATTCTTACAGGAAGTTATTTTAGGGTTGGGTACATTCCTGAGCATCTGAGCATACCCAGTTAAGGAACACATTACTAAGCATTCCCATCTTAAGGTTCTGAAGCACATGTTTGAAAGATTCAAATGGCAAACACAAATGCCTGTGGCATGCTCAGTTTGGAACATAAAAGTTTCAGCTGAAAATGAGAGAAAGTGCTTAATGTAGATCTCCTCTAACGTGGCCTGTCTCGCTTAACAGCAAGCAGTTTCTTTCTTGGCTACGTCTTAATAAGATTAGGGACAGGCTTTGCCTGTATGAGTACTTGATGTTTTCTCTGCTTTGCTACCAGTATATTATAGTTGCTTCCCATTTTTATTATAATGCTTTATGGGATAGTGCACAAGCTTATTTTTCTTGCATGATTATAAAAATAGCAACTGTATTGCCTCTGACAATAATTATCACCTTAAGGTCAACTGTAGAGACTTCAGTAAAATATCATTGAAGATTTTTGCAATGTGAGAGGGTCTTCTTCTAGCTCAGGCTGACCTGGAACTCACTGTGTAATCTGGGCTGGCCTTGAACTCAACTGCAATCCTCCTACCTCAGCCTCCCAAATCATCACTTTCAGCTTAAGAGATGCCATTCTCAAATTCTTATCTCCAGAACAAATTCAGGGATCCTTAGCAGAGACAAGAGAACTTACACCAAATGGAAATAAAATTCATTTTATATTTTTATCTGTAAAATATGTTTATATGTTGCTGGGATTTCTTGTGCAAATAATCAAATGCTTCATTTCATTTACATTTATAGTATGAATTCAATAAACATTGAAAAGACTTTGTAATTAGCTCCCCAATTTATGATTTTTCCCCCTACTCCTATCAATTCCTGACATTGTTAACCTGATTGGGAATGTCTTATAACTGAATAAGGTACATGATTCCTAAAAGTATTGCTTTTGATTCCCTGGGCCTTTTTTTTCCTGGGCCTTTCTTTAGGCCCACCTTTCTCAAGCAATTTGTGAATGTCCACCCTCTTTTTAAAAGCAAACAGCAATTTCTTTCAGCTATTACACCGAGCTATCAAGTAGCTACCTGTTGCTGAGTTCCTCACCCTTCTCATGCCATGCCTCCACAGCCAAGGCCAAGGACTCACTTAGCTCATTTTCTCTGATTTATTTTTTTAATCTTTATTATCCAAAATTAGATACACTGTATGAGCAGAAAATGTGTTGGTATCCCCATTTTCCTCCTCCCTGTCATTTTTTTGTTAAACTTTTTATTGACAACTTTCATAAGGATAGACAATAAACCATACCAGTTCCCTCCCACCATCCCCATTTTCCCCTCCCAAATGTCCCTCCATTGAATCCAACTAGTCTTTCTTCTATTTTGATGTCATCATTTTTTCCTGCCTATTATACAGGTCTTGTGTAGGTAGTGTCAGACACTGTGAGGTCATGAACATCAAGGCCATTTTGTGTCTGGAAGACAGCAAGGTAAACACTCCTACCCTTCCTTTGGCTCTTACATTCTTTCCACCACCTCTTCCTCAATGGACCTTGGAGGGTGTGAGAAGAGATGTCTCACTTAGTGCTGAACACTCAACTGTCACGTCTCAGCCCCGTGGTGAGTTTTAAGTCACCCCGGTGGTGGTCATCTGAAAAGAGAGGATTTTTTAGCCAAAAGTGAGAGCAGTGTTAATATATGGGGCATATTGTTTCCCTCTTCATTGGAGATTAAAACCTGTCATGGTTATAAGCAGATAAAACAAAAGAGAAAGTGAGTTAGCTATTATAAAATTTAGGTCTATTTCTTTAATATTTAATTTCTGAAGTATCCCCCTCACTTCCCAGGGAAGATCTCTAGAAGAACAGAATCGGTAGCATTATAAAATGGGATTTATTGGATTGGGGCTAGATTGTCCAATAATGGCTGTCTCTATACTGAAGAGTTAGAGAAACCAGTAACGACTTAGTCCACAGCCTGGATGCCTCTAGTCCCCAGCAGCCGCTGAAGGTCCCCCGAGTTCCATTGGTGTTCAGTGTTTGTTGGAAGGCTGAAAAAGTAGAGTCGTTTCAGGAGTGGACTCAGCAACAGGAAAGAAGGGCATGCAGGCAGTACTGCTTTTTCCTCAGTCTCTGGAAGGTGCTGTCCAGAGTCCTCTTTTGAAAAAGCAAATGGCGTGTCCTCTAGATTGAGTCTAAGTCCTGTCATTTTAGTATATCTATGAATTATATATTTTTTTAAATGGTTGATTTTAAAAATTGCTATTACCTCAGGAGAGTGAAGGAGAGGATTGCTGCAAGTATGAAGCCAGGCTTCTGTCAGATAATAAATTCCACAGAAGCCTGAGTTACAGAGTAAGGCCCTGTTCAAAAATAAAATAAAATAAAACAACATTGGGGTGTTAACATGAGTTTCATAAAACACCTGTTCAATGAAATTTTTTTTTTTTTGGTTTTTCGAGTAGGGTCTCTGTCATGGCTTGATCCAGGTGTCCCCCACAAACAAATGAATGTGTTCTGATAGATCGATCCTCAGCTGATGGCAGTTTGGGTTTTACAACTTCAATGAAGCTGTGTTGTCAGGGGCGGGCTTATGGGGTTATAAGCCAGCTTCCCCTTGCCAGAGTTTGGCACACCTTCCTGCTGCTGTTTGCAGTGTTGTGGCAGAGGTGATGTCCAGCCCTCTGCTCATGCCATCGTTTTCCCTGCCAGGATGGAGTCTCCCCTCGAGTCTGTAAGCCAAATAAACCCATTCCTCCACAAGCCGCTTTTGCTTGGGTTCTTTCTGCGCAGCAACTAGAAAGTTGACCGCAACAGTTTTGGTACCAGGATGTGGGGTCATCTGTTGCTGCTAGAACCCTGATCTTGTGGCTTTGGGCTTTTGGAAGTGATCTGCAGAAGGAATGTGGACAGATTGGAAAGCTTGTCCTAAGAGGTGCCTTGCAGTGCTGTAAGTACAGCATATTGGATCATTCTGGTCAGAGTTTAAAGACCTGAATGTAATGAGATCTATGGACTGTGAGGTTTGGCTTACGAGGGAGAGAAAGAACTTTGTCAGGACTGTGCCAGAAGCAGTTTGCATGAGAGGCTTGCTGTATTCTGCCTGCCTGTGTCCTGAAAATCTGTGCAGGGTTGCTTGATGTAAAGATGGACTGGTGTGAGCAGATGGAGATGGCACAGAAAGAAAGATCTTTGGGTCGAAACTGCTGCCCATTCACCTGCAATTGTTTAAGAGATGACAACCACTGAGATTGGGCCAGCTGGTCTGCATTGGAACAACAGGAAGAATGCGGACTCTTTGAAGTAAGGGGCCTGAATGCTTTGATCCCCCCTGGATTAACAAGTTGGTAGCCCACCTGGTTCTGTGGAATGGAGATTGGTTAGAAAGAGAGGGTCATTGGATTTGCAACACAGTTTTGTTTTTGAAAAA